>PVKS010017171.1:0-42546 GCA_004027875.1 Aplodontia rufa | reverse complement strand
TTGAACCCAAGGTGCTTAACCACTGAATCACATCTCCAGGAACTTTTTTTTTTTTTTAAGAGAGAGGGACAGTGAGAGGGAGAAAGAGAGAATCAATTTTGTTTAGTTTTTCATGTGGTGGAGGAGGCAATATCCACCAAAGTTCTGTCTGACAAAGTCCAGGCTTGGGGATGGGATAGGCAAAGCCAGCCCTGGAGATTGCCAAAACCATCCCCTCTAGGAATTGGCTGCGTTTTAGTAATTATACGTATTGTGAATTTGCTCAAGCTGAAACTCTCTGATTGTTATGAGAATTCTATTGCTTAGACAACTGTTGCGGATCTTTGAGAAGGATACTTGTAATAAGAACATATAGAAATCATGGAAAACAAAGCTATATTGACTTTAAAACAAAATTGGTTATAGAAAGCAAAATAATTAGAAGGAAGGAACAAAGAAATAGTATACGTAAGACATCTACAGAAAGGCATGTTTACCTTCCTGTAGCAGAGGATGAGCTTTAGCGCCTTAGCAGTAAATAAGACATGTTTGCTTTTTCTGTCTTAGTGGAGGATGAGTGTTAACTCCTTAGCAGCAATTAAGACATGTTTACCCTTTCTGTCTCTGTAGAGGTTAGGCTTTTACTTCTTAGCCCCTAAATTAGGATGCACAGATATTCTATAGAATTAACAATTATAGGACCTGGGATAACTATAATATATCTAGTAAGGTCACAATGACATAGTAATTTTAGGTCTGCAGTTAAAAGGGTATAAGGGTATAATAGCCTATAATGTAGTCTTGCTAATTAAGTAGCCTCTGGATAAAAATAGGGAGACGTAGTTTGGGGAAGTGTTTAGTCAAAGCAGGTTTAAAGAACTAAGTACACTGTTATTCTTTTAGAATATAAAGCTTCTCTGCACAGTACATGAAGCAGTCTATGAGGATTTGACCATGACTTTATGAAAAGGTGGATAGTTTTTTGTCTGGTGCTCTGAAACAGTTTAAACCAAATAGTTACATTTGGTCCCTCGCTAATAAAAAGCTCTTCCCTTATGCTAAGACAGGGCTTCTAGATTAACGTAGCACCGAAAACTTCAAACGCTTCTCTTATCAAATGAGGCAATGGTTTGAAGAAGTCTCTGAAGGAATAAAGGCAACACTTTATACCAATTAGTTACATGTGGTCTATGCGGTGGGGAGGTCGAAGACATGAATTGTACTAATGTTAAGTTTGCTGGGAAACTAAAAAGAGAATTGTATAATGAAACAGATAATAAAAGTCTTGTTTGTGCACCTGCATAAAAATGTTCAACAATAAAGAACGAACGGCATTTTGCTCAGGCAGGGAACTGTGTCTGCTTGCAACTTGTCCCGGAGGTTCCAGCCGTTCCTCTGTGCCGACTCCACTCCTCCTTAGGGGGCCCGAGTTCAGCTGGGGCTGGCCCCCAGCAATGTGGCCTTTGTTGCTCCAATACTTTGTTGTGTGCGTGGTGCTGGGGTTTGAACTTGCATCCTTGTGCATGCCAAGCAAGCACTGTAACCACTGAGCCACCGCTCCAGCTCCTCCAGAAGATTTTTAAACGATTGTAAAAGTGAAAACATGACTAGGGTCTAGAGTAAGACCAAGGCTGTCATCACCTAGCTTTGCAGATCCTAGGACATATTTGATTTTAGAGGTTTCTTCAGGGCATGGGGCTCCTAAGAGAGTCTCCTGTATCTCTGAGACATTAACAGGAAATGTACTTAGGAGCCCTGAGTACATCACTTGGTTGGCTTGCAGCTTGGGTGCAAATAAATAAAATTTACAAATTGCCTTTCTTCCCCAGTGCTGCTGAATCAAAAGCCATTTTTAGTATAGAAGCAAAATATGATTCCTAAAGGTAAAGGAACTCTAAACACCAAGAAGAGCTTCAAAGTTGGAAAACTTCAGAATTCACCTGGGACAGACATTGACACCGAAGCTGGAGGAAAGAATCAATGTGGCTGAAGTTACATCAAATGTGATTTCATTAAGCATGTAAGAAAAAAAATGATATTACCATGGCAAGGCAAGTGAAAAATTATTCCAGGATACAGATTTTACAATCTGAATTAAAAATAATCAACACTAAGGATTTTTCTGATTGACTGATGAACATTTATTCAATGCTTTGGAAACTACCCACTTCGAAGCCCTCAAACCATCAACAGAATAGTCACAGCATTCTTGAAATTGGTGGCATTAACTGTGACTCTTCCCTGTGAATAAGAGGACACTGATCCTGTGCTGACTTGCATAAATGTGATGTTCTACAATTATTTTGTTAAGAACATTTTCCTCAGTGGGTATGGAGGTGTACACCTGTAATTCCAGAGATCAGGAGGATCCCAAGTTCAATATCAGCCTTGGCAACTCAGGGAGACCCTGTCTCAAAATGCAAAATAAAAAAGGACTGGGTATGATGTACTTAATGGTAAAGTGCAGTTGGGGTGCAATTTCCAGTATCAAAAAAAAATTTTTTTAAAGAATGTTTCCCTTAAATTTTACCTATTATTTTGCATTAATAAGTCTTCAAGTTTCCAAGTTAAGGACAAAAAATTTGCTTTTGGATGTTTGCATATGGAATAAAAATGTGACATTGACTTGGAAGACACAATTAGTATTTTTAAAAGGTTGGGGTTGGTTGCGGGGTGGTGGGGTGCACTCCTGTAATCCCAGTGGATCAGAAGGCTGAGGCAGGAAGATCACAAGTTCGAGGCTAGCCTGGGCTACTTAGCTAGGCCCTCAGCAAGTTAGCAAAACTGTCTCAAAATAAAAAATAAAAAAGTGTGTGGGATGTGGCTCAGTGGTTAAGCGACCCTGGATTCAATCCCTGGTACCAAAAACTAAAAACAAAAAAATTAGAAGGTTGGGGTTGGGGGTCCTTGGAGTAGATAGCGTTTTGAGGGGTTAGCATTCACAAGGAGCACCCAGAGGTCTGGCGGGGCTGTGTGATCGCTGCCTCTCAGTGCCTCTGCTTTTTTTGGACCGAATTCCTCAACGATGCTGTGTTCTAGCACAGCTGCCTCAAAGCTGGGGGACACACTGGCTGCATTGAAAGATCGGCGGCTCGGCTTCCTTTGACTTAGAACACTGCCCTTTCTGTTTGTGGTCTAGTTGGAGAGCTGAAAGTTTATGTTTTCAGCATGTGTGTGATAATTTTTATGTTTCCTTCCATCCTCACAAGCTTTTTTTTTTTATTTTTTATTTTTGAAGAGAGAGGGAGAGAGGGAGAGAGAGGGAATTAGTTTTAGTTAGGTTTTTCATGTGGCTTTCGTTGCTCCAAAGCTTTGTTGTGTACGTGATATTAGGGTTCAAACTTGTGTACTTGCACATGCCAGGCAAGTGCTGTTACCGCTGAGCCACCGCACCAGCCACCCCCGCAAACTTCTTGACACATTCCACAGTGTAGATTTTACTTATTTTTACCTCGGGTAAGGTCATCGGCTACTTATTGTACTTGTGGGAATGATTTCTTGGGGTGCTGTAAATAGCACACCTGAACCCTCAGCTCAAGAGAAGGAGCCCAGGCCAGAATACAAGTCCATGGGGTATTGATGCAGGTTGCATCTTCAGGACCCCACCATCTCACTCCCTTAGTGTAACCACGGAATGGTGAGGGCCTAGGGATGTATGTGCTGCCCCAAACCAGCCCTTCCTGCAAACCTGCTTCTTTTTTATTCCACTGGACAACTCATTGAGAGCCAGGAGAGAACTCTGAGATGGGTTTCCCAGTAGCCCAAGAGGAGAACAGGCTCTTCTAGAGAGCATCAGGCCATTAGACAGCACAGGAAGGCGTCATCAATGGCACCTGACCACTGGGTTGCGTTCAAATGCCACCCAGAGCCACGTTTCAGAACGAAATAATGACCAAAAAAAGGGAGAACAACTCAAAAAGCAAGAAAAAGTATAAAAAACAATTCCTTAGGAATGGTTTCTAATATAAATACATTGCTTAGTTTTAGTTTTGAAATGAATGAGTTGGTCAAATAAAAATCACTCATCCATCAGATCAGGTTACTTATACCAAGAAAGAGTATCCACCAGCCTGCACCAAGAATACACAATTCAGGTAAATATCTTAGATATGATTACAGCCAATGAGGCTCAAGGTAAGAAAAACACTCTACAGGAGAATTTCTAATTCTCTACCTTCAGAATAAGTGCAATATATAAAAGCCATCCTTGTGGACACCTTTCTCCTATAGTCACATAGCTGTGGTTTGCTTGGTAGAACCTAGGAGAGGTCATCAATTGGTTGGAAGGAGGAAGTTGGAACAAGCCAACCTGCAACCTCACTGACTTATAATAATGCTAAAAAGAGAAAAAAGAACAGTTCTTCAGGTGAATGGGAAAAAACTATATTTGCATTTGATTAAAAATAAAACCAAGTTATTGTGATTCAATTTAAAAACCATCAACCTCCGTCTTTGCCTAATTATTCTTTGAAAGAACTAATCTGGCCCCTGTGGGTCATATTAACACAGTGAAATATTACGCAGGCAGCCAGGGTTCCAGAGGAGGGAGAAGGCACTATATCTAGTTCTTATGCATAAATACAGCACCTGGGTCACCTGCCTGTAGCTGGACCCAGTGCTCCATCACAAACACAGCTAAATGCTCCCTCCTGCTCAGGCCAGTGCTCGGGAGGGGAATGGATGTGAGAGGCAAGTGTTCCAAAGCAACTTTCCTCTGAATGCCTTAAAATATGCTAGGAGTTTCTTACAGTAAATAAACAAGTGCATAAATATGAAAGCAATGAAAAAACAGCCCCCACTTTGAATTACTGACTGGTTGATGCTTCATGAAATTGCTGTGGATTTTGTTTCCAAAGACAATCTTTAAATGTCGGTTTACTTCTATCATCATTTGGAATACTTACACTCAGGATAAT
Organism: Aplodontia rufa; assembly: GCA_004027875.1. Classification (NCBI taxonomy): domain Eukaryota; kingdom Metazoa; phylum Chordata; class Mammalia; order Rodentia; family Aplodontiidae; genus Aplodontia; species Aplodontia rufa. The sequence goes on along the minus strand of PVKS010017171.1, from coordinate 37,651 downwards.
CAAATCACATGCAATGGTGCCTATCAGAATCTCAGAACCATCTATGGTTAAAATGACCCCCAGCCACTCATGTCCTGCCCAGAGCAGGTCAGGAAGCCACTGCCCTTCTTTTCCACTGTGCATCTGCTACAAAGCACCTTCAAGGTCACTGCACCAAGAGCTGCGTGCAAGTTGAAGGGGCATCTTTTCACTGAAAAATACTACCAGTAAGTAGGTTCTCCTCGAAGCACTGTGTTCTGTTGACTTACTCTGCTGGCCAAACAGTCTGCAGTGCGTTTCTCACACCCTGAGCAAATGCATCACAGTACCTCGTCCCTAGGTTTCAGCAGGCACCTGCTACACACAGCACCTCACTGCCCAGCCAACAGACTGGGGTGCATCCCAGCATCAGAAAACAAATGACCGCTTCCACACACCACCGAGCTGAAAGACTAGGCAGCCTTCATCCAAGTCCTTAAAGTGAAGGAAATAAGAAAGTACCAAAGTTTCATCAATGTATGGAAATCCTAGTTATCTAAATCAAAGAGCACATTTCCATAATTTTTGGAGCACTTTGAGGATATTCATGGAAATATGACTCAAATGTCTAACTACGCCTGCCCACTTGGCTATTTCTCTCTTATCTATAGCTTTAGGACCAGGACCAGCGGTCAAAATGAATATATGTTTCCTCTTTCTAAATGTACTTACACATTTAAAAATATTCAAATATATGCCAACTAAATCCCACTCAGTTTGAAGAAATCACTTTATGAAGAAATATAAAATTATATTAGCACTATAAAATTCAGCAAAACGTCATATCAACTCTCTTTTCCACTAATCGATAAAGTTGAGGGAATATCATTTCACTCACATGTATCTGAAAGAGTCACTTTGCCCAAAAGCTACTTGTCATCTCCAACACTCTCAAATATCTCTTGGAAAGACTTTATTGGAATTCTAAAAATTTTGCAGACCAGTCTTCCCTGACCCCATACATGGGCAAGTGGTGGACATGATCTTCGCAACTATTCTCATGACCAAAATACCAGTGTCTTCAACCTCTCTTTATTCTGCAGTTGTGTCGTTCTGATTAGCAATCCCAGCTATGATGCCAACTGAGCCCATGAACTCCATCACCAAGATCATGCACCAAGTGAAAAGGGGTCTTTCCTTCTCACGTAGGCAGTTTTGACTTTTCCAGAGCCCTCAGTCGACGTTACCAAGGTCTAATTTCTGAAGGTTTCCCTGTAGACCATTAGTCAAGGAACCCTTCTGCAGCCTCCTCCTCATCTGAACGCCGTCGCCAGCAATGCTAAGCACAACTGTTACCTGAGAAATGAAAAACACAACTTTCCTTCCTCTAAACCCTGACTCAAAGACAGCCATGCACACAGATTCCACCTCACATGGCTGGCCCTGCCACAATATATAGGAAACAAACCAAAGCTCTGAAAAGAATTCAAAATAATTATTCAAAACAACAGGTTTCTGTTAATAACAGATGAGTTGAAACTCATTAGTAAAATAGTGAGGAAGGATGGTCTTTTAGATCTTATCCTTGACTACAGAACTACTTCACCTTGTGATACTTAGATAATGTTTCCTTCATCCAGAAATGACATGAAGGACGATTCTAATAGCTAACAGCTCAATATATATGTACTTTAAGAATACTCTTTTAGAATAAACATGTCTGAATTTACAAGTACTCTAAGAAAATGTCATTTACTATAACATCTCTAAAGTAACTCACTCCTAATAAACTAATATCAGTGAGAAATGCATCCAACAAATTTCAAACCCTTACCTGGGTTAAGAAAGTGTGATCATTCATTATGTCAGGCTGTAGAAATACACCAGCCCTATGCAACGGAAGGGAAGAAGACTCAAAATCCCTAGCTGAAAACACCGGCAGGGTATGTATAAGACAGCACATCTCCTCTAACCATGAGAAGCTGAAGCTGAAGTTTCCTAAAAGCAGTGAGGGACCTCCAGGACCCTGGCAGGGCACCCTTGGACCCAGCAGAAGCTGAATTTTGCACAGGCTTCCAGCTCCAAGGTAAGCCCCTGGGGCCCCTCTGCCTGAAGCTCAGGATTAACAACACACTTTCCTTGTATTGCAAACACCCCACCCCACCACGGGGGCTGGAGCAGGGGCTCAGCAGTAGCAGCAGCAGTTGAGGCTTGGCTGGCAAGAACCCTGGTTCAAACCCAGCACCACATACACAATAACTAAGTGTCAGAGAAACAAAGTCCAGATGGAAAAAATAAATAAAACTGAGTCTCCCCTCTCTTAAAAAAAAAAAAAAAAAAAAAGGAAAAGATAAAAAATGTGAATACCCCATTTGAAGCACTGGCCTGTACACAGTCAGATGTATAGAGCTTCTTTTTGAAAAGATCACTTGCAGAAATGAAGAAAACTAGATTAGGAGCATTTTTAGAAGTCAGTCCTGGAGAAGAACTTTATTGTTGCTGAAAGTATATTAGACTAAAATTGGGGGGGAAAGCATATAAAATGTAGGTCCTGTTGTACCACCTACCTGATAACTGACCACACAAAAATAACTTCATTTTTCTGAATTTCTGTTTTCTCATGAAAAATCTATTTCTTCATTCTTTCTCCCGATATGTAAATTCAAGAGTGGTTCCTACCTTGCGGAGCGTTTGAAGCTATTAAGTGAGACATACACACACACAAGCGTGGTATATGCACCCTCCATCTGACAGGATGCGGGGACCACATGAAACACGAAAACCATCCCAGCCTTTCTTGAGTTTACGATGCCAAAATGATGTGACTATGTTATGCAATGTATCTGACAAATCAATCTTTGTCCCTAAGTCCTCGGTGTTGTTACAAGATTTATAAGGCTGAATAGGCCGTTGGGCAACTGGAAAACCCAGCTCTGTCTCAAGATGCAAGAAGAAGGATCTAAGTCACTGCTGTCACAGACACCGCTAAATGACGTTCGGCTGACAGAACGCCTGTTTATTGCTAAAAGACCAGCACACTTCATAAGGTTGTTGAATCATTTCCTCAATATATCTGAGGAAATCAAGACACACTCTATTCTAAATAAAGGATTAACCTTCAGGGAAGAGCGTCCTGGTATTTATGAAGTCCTGCTGTAGCCATAACTTCAAAGTCGGGATCGGGGAGCGCTGTGCCAGAGACTCTGGCCCGAGACTGGACATCCTAGCCCTGGCTGATAGTAATTTTGGATTCCGTCTTTGTTCAGTGCCAACTTTTTCCCAAGCGTTTAGATGTCGCTGCCAATGTTGGCTTTCATTGAGTTAATTTCATGAAGATAAGATAAGCCCAGAGAAAGACGGGGAGAACCACTCCATCCACCATTCTTGGGGTTCTGGTGCAATCCAACAGCTGTGTCGGAAAACTCAGTCCACTGGAAGATGAGGAGACAGGAGGTGTGAACCTAGGGTGGCATCGCAGTCTGTGCCAGGCACCCGGCTAATTCCCAGAGACATCAACCTTCAGCCTGCTTAGGACCCAGGGGGTGGTTTCTGACCAGTGCCCTCCTTCTTTTATGTCTATGCCCATCAAAGGCCAACAGCAGGTGACTGAACCGAACAACTCCCGCGGAGTTCTGTGTAAAGACTGTCTCCCTGTGTAAGAAGACATTCCCGGAAGCACTGACATCATGGACCGGGTCATCTCCGAAAGTGGGTTTTGATGGCGAGGGTGGTCTCTAACTGGTCCAGCAGTCGCCCCTCCTTGTTCTGGTAACAATTTAGGTCACAAGGCACTGCAAAGCATTAGACTGACTCTCAGCTTGGTTTCCCCTGGGCCTGGGAAAGAGCCATGGTTGACTCACCGGGAGCTCCTCTTCCCACCCTTAGGACCAGTTTCTTGATCACCTCCCAGGTCACTGAGACTTGCTGTACACCATTTGCAACTTCCCATTCCAGGCATAGAGGAGACTCTGGGAACCTAAGGCCTGAAGAAAGTCTCAGGGGCAGGGACCAGAATCTAGCCATACGAGTTGACCAATATTGGTTGAATCAATAACAGCTCAATATCACCATACTTGTTTCTATTAATTAAGCACTTACTATATGCCAGATACTGTTTAACAGCATGGTAAGTAGATTAATTTTTTATTTCTTCTTTTTTGTGGTGCTGAGAATTAAACCCAGGGCCTCGTGCTTGGTATGCAAGCTTGGTAGCACTGAGCTAGTCCCTTAGCCCCAGGTCGATTGTTGCTAGCTTCCTCAGTCATCCTATGAGGTAGGTAGGCAATATCACCACCTCTACTCTACAGATGAGTAAACTGAGACTCTGTTGAATGAGGAATGGATGAACGTGGTTGCTGAATGGTCATTTAAGGCCTTGTACTAAGAGACCCGGTGTCTACCATGGGCTAGGCACCACCCAAGATGCAAGGGCAAGCAGGACATGGACTAGGCTCTGCTGTTCCTGGATCCGATGGCTCTGTTGGAGGAACTCACAGGGGATGGGAGGCAGGCATTGATAAATACTGACATGACAGAATAAGACCTGTGGGGAAGACAGAAGCGCTGAGAGTGGGGGAGCAGGCCCACGAGGAGACCAAGTGCTAAGGCCTTGAAGCAAAAAGAACTGCATCAGGGCAAGAAAGATTACTCCAGTGTGGCCAGAGGGTGCAGGAACCTGGGCTTCATAGCCCAAGCCAAGGATTTAGTGTCCACTGTTGAAGCTCAGCAAGAAAGCACTGGAGGGTTTAAAACAGAAGAATAAATCTGACTTGAATGTCAAAAAGATCCACCACGGGACCTGTGTGTGGAGAGGGGATTATGCAGGGATGGACAGTAGGGCGCCCTGGGCCTGCAGTGGTCCCGATGAGAGGCACGGATGGCACAGGGAGCGGTTTGGCTCATTTAACCCCTCTTGCTGGTGTTCGGAGTCTACTCAGAACTGGGGATTCTGGACGGCCTGGTGATCAGCAGGCCTTCCATTGCTGGACTATTTAGTTCCTTAACAACTGCACATGCAAGTCAGCCACAGAGGCAAAAAGGGCAATCGTGTTCTCTCTTCTGGTAGTCTCGACAGGAAACATCAGGCACGGAGGGCTTCGTTTTCATACTTAAAAAGAGATTTAGGGTCTTCTGAACATCCACCTTCTGCCAGAATATACTCCTCATTTCAGTGATCTGCCAGGTAGTACCAGACCCCAAAAGTCCAGAATCACCCAACATGTCCCCTGAATGTGACTGACAGGGGAGCGAGTGGCTGTCCTGTGGTGGGACAGGCTAGGGAACAACACATCCAAAACAGGCTCCGAGAAATTCACAACTCACAACTGCAACTAATCTCTGACCAGCCTTCCTGTCCAAAGCATCTGATTTATTTAGCTGGCACTTCTCAAAAATACCTAATCATGTTACTTTCTTGTTCTCTCACTGCCACAAAATGCTGATTTAAGACATTGAAAGTCTCTGCAAAATACATTTCTCAATAGGAATTGCATCATGAATCCAAAGAACCTCTGAACGATGATTTGGTGGGGAACAGAGAACAGAATCCTTGAGGGCATCAGCTCTAAGCTGCAGACTCCAAGATATGTCCTCAGCCACTCTTAAATCTACTCCTGTGTTATTTAGATTTTATTTTATTGATTTATTTTTTTAGAGAGAGAGAGGGATGGGGCTAGAGCGGTGGCTCAGCGGTTTCGGCGCTTGCCTGGCAAGCACGAGGACCCGGGTTCAAACCCCAGCACCACGTACACAACTAAGTGTTGGAGCAACTAAGGCCATGTGAAAAACTAAATGAACTTGTTTCTCTCTTTCTCTGTCTCTCTCACTGTCCCTCTCTCTTAAAAAAAAAAAAAAAGAGAGAGGGACAGTGAGAGAGAGGAAGAGAGAATCAATTTTATTTCGTTTTTCATATGGCTTTCATTGCTCGGAGACTTCGTTGTGTATGTGGTGCTGGGCATAGGAGTTGTCTTAGGTGACTGCATGATTTTGACCGCTTCTGAAAATGCATCTAGATCCCATGAGAAGAGCAAGAAACACAAACAAAACTGAAGGACGATAAAAGAACAGATTGCAAGAAATAGAATCACAAGGGGACTCTCCAAGCCGCACTTCAGAAGTGTTCGCCCTGTCAGATTCAAATCTACGCAAGATCACAGTGGGGCTCCATTGCCCAGATATCCCCGCCACAGTGCCTGACCCCGCATGCGGCTCCGCCTGTGGAAGGTCAGGACTGCACTTAGAACACGCATCCCAGGGGTAGCCTGAACGTGAAAACCTGAGCAGGAACATACTGGAATAAGTGACCGATCCATGCCATAAGTGTAAGATAATACCTGTGATTTATTCCCTTCTGATTAATAACTTTGGGAAGATAGCCTTCTATTTTCTAGAAGTAATTGCTCAAGAGATTTTCATATCTAATTTAAGAAATGCCTCTAAAGACTACATTGCAGCCTTTAAAGTAACCAAAGGGTGGAAGACGGGTGCACCATGCCGCCGGAGGTTTCAGTGTGTGACAAACGGCACAAAGTTTGCAAAGCTGAATCCGAAGAAAAAGCCAGGTGACAGGGAGGACCAGACAGTGCCACTTAGGGTGAAAAATGCAGCATGAGATGCAAGAGTAAAGTCCATCATCTCTGAAAATTACTGCTGACGGCTGGAGCGGTGGCTCGGTGGTTACGGTGCTTGCCTGGCATGTGTGAGGCTGCAGGTTCAAACCCCAGCACCACGTACACAATGAAGTGTCGGAGCAAAGAAAGTCACATGAAAAACTAAATAAAATTGATTCTCTCTCTCTCTCTCTCTCTCTCTCTGTGTGTGTGTGTGTGTGTGTGTGTCACTGTCACTCCCTAGAACGAAAAAAAGAAAGCAAGAGAGAGAGAAAGAAAAGAAAAGAAAATCACTGCCAAAGGGGTTTCTGATTGCCAATGAAAAATTCTGGTGAGCTGGAGAAACAACCCCCATTTAATGACTCTCCCTCTTCCCAAGGCCTTGTAATCTGATCTTTAATCCTCTGTCCTGACTGAAGATGGGCTGCCAGGGGCCCTAAGCCGCAGCAAGTCTGTGGAACGTGCCAGCGGCACGCCTGGCTCTAATGGAGAACATTCCACTGCTTGCCAGCTAGACTGGCCCCAGAGCCAACAGGGGTCAGGATTTGCCTGGCGTGCATGAGCAAGCTGTGATGTTTCGTCTGAACAAGGGTGGGGAATGCAGGAAGCTGGCACCCCTAGCACTTAGGACCCATGCAGCAACACCTGCATGGGGACCGTCCCCTGAGACTGTTAAGTGCACCTTAAGATTCTGTGCAACCTCCCCTTCCTTTCATGAATAATAGAATTATCTAGCTAAGATCTCCTAAGCCCTACAATGTCACTGTGATGTCATGCTGATTAAATTCAGAATAGTACTCAAAATTTATTTTCCTGATTCAAATCTTATTTAGATAATTCTGTGTTCCTGCAAGATCTTTCAGCTGCAATGAACAGTACAGTGTGGCTTGGCTGCATTCATAGGTGTGTCTGAGCATAACCCGTGGGTGCTCCAAGTTCTTTATTTCTGCACACCAAATGTGATCCTGCCTCTTGCTGTTCCATTGCTGTCACTGGCGAGACAAGAATTCTATGTGACTCTGAACTCAGAGCAGGCAAGGGAAAGAACTAGAAATCCCAGAGACCAGAATGTCTGTCCCCATAACCAGCTGTGTGACATCCTCACCCAAACAGCTAACGTGACAGAAAGTTATTTTCCTTCCTGGTCCCTAGCCTTCCTTTGAAGCAAGTCTTCAACTACCTGAGTAAGATGGTTTTTAGAGGCCAGAAAAGTAAGATGTAAAAATTCTCACACCTTTTGCACATTAAAAAACGCACGTGCAGAAATAAAACTATAAAACCATGAAAGTCTTTCTTAGCCTTGAGCGCCTCATGCTATAGATGACATAATGGAGAGTCCCCGTGACTTGGCAGAGTCACAAAACGCATTATGAACAGGATCCAGGCCTATTCGCTAGATCTGCAGACCAGGGACCTTCCCAAGCCCCCCACTGCCTGTATTTTCTAACAAGGGTCCATGTTCCTGCAGTAAAGCCAAGCCAGATGCGAGCAGCAGACAGGTGCAGTGTGGGGACAGAGAGGGGAAGGGGTGCACCCACCTCCCTGGTGCCCTGGTTCAGAGTCACCAGCTTGTTAAGGCCCTATGTTCTTCCTCCTTTTCTGCATCTGTGGCCAAAACTGCTGACCTACAGGATTTGACCACTAGAGAAAACAGATCGATTTGTGTGGTTCCAGAAGAGCTGAAAACATTTTACAAAATAATATGCACTTCAAGGGTGGTGCTCCTCTGCTCGAACTTCACATTGTCAAATGGGTTTTTCCTTTTCTCTTCACTGCGGAACAACAAAAGTGAGCTAATTGTAATGCTGATAAAATTCTTGTCTATGCAAGTCACAGAGTATGAATTACGCTGTTACAAATTTTGCATTCAAATACTTAGAGAGTAACAGGAAGGTAGACTTTTTTTTTAAGATTGAGGGACTGTGAGAGAGAGGAGAGAGACATATATAAACAATTTTTATTTAGTTTTTCATGTGGCCTTCATTGCTCTGACATTTCATTGTGTACGTGATGCTGGGATTTGAACCTGTGTACTCGCACGTGCCAAGCAAGCGCCGTAACTGCTGAGCCACCGCTCCAGCCCTGGAAGGTAGACATTAATGCTGTGTTCAGACTTCTGAGATATTAAAGAGAAAGTATTTAGTCAATGAATGTTTTAATTGATCAACTGGTGCACACATGTTCAGTGCTCAGCCCTTGCTGGGGAGCTGAAGTGTCTTCAAAGTTAGAGAAACTACCATTCAAAATCAGCATTGTTTCAAATGTTGGAATTCAGTTTAGCGCTGAGATATCAACAAGGAGTCCCTTGTTCTTCAACTTGCATACACGAAGAAGGGAGCAACTAAGCACAGAATTCTGTAAGGAGCAGGAACCAAGTGCCAGGTGAACACAGAGGGACAGTTCATCCTGCCAGGAAGGGAAACTGAGGGAGAAAAGATGTCACTTCGTTTCAAAGGTAAAACTGAGCAATGGCACGGAGACCTTTCAGTGTTTCTGACAGCAAGAAGGGAACAGATGCACCCTCAGCCTTCAGCAGTTAGGGTCTCAAAGCACCACAAATGTTGACTATGCTCTCAGCCATCTGCCTGTGGAAAGGTTCAGCTCTCGATGAGCAGACCCTCAACCCAGCCAATGCGCTCTGCCTGGCTTCCCCGAGCAATAGCAGGAGCTGCTGTTTACTGTGTACTTAGCAGAACTTAGGCACGGCTGGAAGCTCTCAGCCCTGTCACTGTAGCTTGACATCAACCCTCCAAGCTAGATGCTGACATGAACAGCTCATTTTACAAATGGAATCGCTTGAAAACAGAAGTGAAACAACTGGATCAGGGTTGCACAGCTGCACTATAGAGCCAGGGTCTACACCCAAACTCACCAGCTCTAGAGCAAGGACTCTTGTTATTGTGAACCCCTAAAACACCCCTGGGCATCTCCATCTTACCTGCATTCACCATTTAAGAACCTCCTCTCCATTCATTTCAAATGTCTATCTCATCCCTACTAGATGATAGAGAGTAACGCAAGGATAAGGCTAGCCAATGATCTCCTTGTCACCGTGAAACCAGGAAAGAATTCCTTAGCCTGTTTAAGGGGTCTGGGAGCTGACTGAGGACTCTGGCTCTGCTTTGGTGATTAAACTAGACTTCTCTTCCCTTGACCTGGAGCTCTTCCACTGCATAGAGATCAAAACAAAATTCAGCAGACACCAGGTTATTTTGCTTCAGGAAGCGCTGTGACCAACCAGCCCACACCTGGGTCACACTGGGTCACCTCTCTCCAGTATGGAACCCATGCCCACCTGGTCCTTAGTAACTGAGCGCTGCACTTGGCCCTGCCACCTGGAGCTGGGTGTGGTGACAGCCGTTCCCCAGGCTAATTTGTGAGCTACAGGGAAAAGCAACTGCAGAGAGCCTGAGGCTCTCCTCACACATGTTAGGCACAGTCACTGTGAAAGGTGAGACCTGGGCCCTCCATGCTGGGCCAGCAGATCTTACAGGATGAATCCCTCTGACATTCCAACTCCCCAAGCCTTTGGCACCCTTCCTCTATGGCATCTCAAGGCAGGTCTGGAGTTTCAGCTTCTTGTAGAATAGGTCACCTTCGGGGCCACGTTTTGGTCAATCACCCAAAGTGTGTGAGCCTGCACTTCCTTCCTTCCTCTCTCTTTCTTTCTTGGTTTCATCCATGGAGAGGAGGAGACCCAAGGATCCAGCCCGGTCCTTGAAGCTGCTAGGCAGGTGCTCCACCACTAAGCTGCACCCCAGCCCTAGGGCCCCTTCTGACCCCATTGGTTACTGAATCCATATCAATCATTCAACCCGGTCCAACTTCATGATCCTCAGCACCCACTTCCCATGCATTCCCCCAATTTCTCTCTATATAAAATGGGGGAATTGTTTAGCTCTTTTGGAATACATCTCTTTACAGTCAACGATTTGTTCTCCCTCCTTGGGGACCATTCGCTCACAGGGGCCTAGACTAATATTTGCATCTCAACCACACTTCTTTAGCATAAAATGCTACAGATCCACCTTCCCCTTTATTTCCAAGCACTTTTGTGACCAAAATAATGATGCTACAACCCAGCTTCCTTTGCAGATACATGTGTGGATGACCTTACTCAGTTGAGGCTCACAAGGTACACATAGAAGTGACTCATGCAACTGTAGCATTAGAGGGTGGGGAAGGAGGGTCCCTTCTGCATTTGCTTCCTGCCTCTTTCAGCTTAATTGGACCTGATAACAGGCTGCCGTGAGCCATATCCTGCAGGACGTTAGCACAAAGACCGCATCTCTGGGGCGCCTTGCGGGGTGAGGTCAGCACACCAACTTGACCGCCCCCACCTTCCTTCATGTTGGTCTCTTAGCCTCATGGCCTGAGAAACCTGTTCTGATAAGAGGGCTCAGGAAGAAGAGACCTGTCTATGTTTAGAACAGGTTGTAAGCGCCATTGCTCAACAGAACGAAAGAGCCCACCTGCTACCAAGACAGGAATACCAGCTGGCTAGGCCAAGGGCCGGGGTGTGGTCGGGGGTGGACCTAAGGGGAAAGGCGACAGGAGATTGCCTCCTTTGACTGAGGTTCAGGCTCAGAAGCACTCAAGCCCTCAAAGAAGCCCAGGTCTCTTTGCTGAAGAAGTTTCTGGAGGGCTTTAAGTGGAGCAAAGCACCCCTGGCTTCATGCGTGGCCAAGTGGAAGAGGCCTGAGACCCTCCCTGCTCCAGGGCCCACATGAGGAGAAGCCATGACACTCTGGTGGGCCAAGAGGAGGAGGGAGCAGGATGAACCCAGAGGAACAGCTCCAAACAGGCCCCTGGTTGGAGAGCATTTGCACTTCAGGGCAGGGCCACCAAGAGACTCACTGCAAATGCACAGGTGAAGGAGAGGAGGGTGTGGAACTCCTGGGCAGCCAGAGAAAGCTGCCTGGGAACAGGAATCTACAGTGGGCAGCAGAGCTCTAAGTGGGGAAAATATGAGGGGACAGTCATCTCAGTCTGGGTCACAGAACCATTAACTCAGGAAGAAAGCAGTTAAAATTTTCTTTCTTTTTTTTTTTTTTTTTCAGGGCTTGGGACCAAACTTGGGGTCTTGAGCGTGCTAGGCAAGCGCTTTGCTGCTGAGCTAAATCCCCAAACCCAGCAGTTAAAATTCTCAAAAAATCTTTACCCCCTGATGACTGGTGAAATCATGCCAGGAGGCCCAATACTGACAGCAGAAACGGCCACGCAGACCAGACTTGCTTATTTTAATAAAATATATTTAAGATTTTCAAATTCGTATACAGGAGTCTAAACATGTTTAAGATTTTCAAATTCGTATACAGGAGTCTAAATATGCCTATCCACCCTGTCCACAATATCCTGAGTTCAGCATGAGCTGACCTGTGTCCAAAAGCAGAATTCAAGAGTAGCAGAAAACTTCTGCATATTGTAATTGTCAAATCCTTTCAGCTGTTTCCATTCCTGAAAGTGGGACATAGTATCTACTGCCACAAGGCCAAAGGTGTGGCCGAAAAGAAAATTATCTTAAATGTTTTCCAGGGATCCTTCAGCAGCGGGACCACCTATCCCTGAGACTGCAGCAGCAGCTACCTGGGAGACTCATACTGATCAAGAAAAGATCCAAGCTGATTAGATTCAAATTACTTCATCTGGAGCTCTTGAACTGTTTTTAAGTGTAACTCAAAATAACAACTGCAAACCAGGCATGATATTGTACCCTGGTAATCCCAGTAACTCAGAAGGCTGAGGCAGAAGGATCACAAGTTCAAGGCCAGCCTCAGCAACTTAGCAAGGCCCAAACAACTTAGTGCAACACTGTCTCAAATTAAAGAAAGAAAAAGAAAAAAAGTCTGCTATATAAAGAAATTATGTGAACTTACATATAGAGAGCTAGACCCAGAGTTAGTTCAAAAGTGACCATGTCTTTTTACTCTGCTATCTCTAAAGGGAAGTTTAGAGAATATTCCTGGAGTTGCAATATTTTCCAAGCATAATTTTCCTCTGAACACTTGGTTGGTTGCTTGGTTCCTTTTAGTGGTGCTCAATCCTTTACTGCCCCCCTCCAAGCTCCTATCCTCCATTTGGAGGCAGCATGAGCTAGGGAGGGGGAGCTACCGTGACTTGTGACTTCTGCCCTCTGTTCTCCCTGCGTTCCAAACAAGTCCAGCAACCCCCTTTCTATTCCCTCCCTGAAGGTGAATACGTCAGCTCTTCTGAACAAGGCCCCAGGGAAATCCAGAAAACCCTAGGCAAGATAGAACGAATGTTTCAGAAGCAGGTGATCAAAATATCCCCGATCCCTTCCCAACCCTGGAATAAACTCAATCATGTACCTAAAGATGGGTGGGAAAACAGAATCAAACAGAATTAAAAGAAATGCAAAGATATTAGTAAAGTACTGGATAAAAACCATGTATTACTCTCACTATGGAAGACTGCGTGATATTTTGGAAGGTTTTACCCTTTTTCAAAGATTATGCATAGGAAAAAGTCAGATGGCCACTAAGTAGTCACAGGTCATTCTGGAGATATTTAAAATCTGCCCTGGCTACGGATTTAGGCACATCTGTCAGCGGATGTTCATTTTGGATGATAAACACTCAAGAATTGGAAAGCACCTGCCCAGAAGAGCCCTTCTATCACTTATCACTCCCTATTCATCTCTTTCAGAGAGAGAAAGAAGGGGGCATGAGCAATAGATTAAACACAAGGCAGGTGGTCTTCAACACCCATCAGTGGGAGAGGAGGTGAGGGCAGGAAGCTCCTACCTCAACGCCAAGGAAATGACTTTAAAGGAAAAGGGCATGAGCTTCTTCACTCAGGGCTTGGATGAAGGCTGCCTTGCCCTGAGATAAAAATAGATGGCGAAGGTGTGAAATCCTTTCTAATGGCAGGCAGATGGCTTACTCCCAGGCTCAGGATGTTAGGGAAACCTGCAAGCTTGATTTAGAAGCCCCTTGGGAGCAGGCAGCCCTAAAAACCCTCCAATAACTTTGAACTCTACTTCCTCAAGAAGAATTAAAGTGGCCTCTCCCAGCCTGTTGAAGCTCAGCCATCTGAAGGCACCTTACAAGTATGGTGTCTTTCCTGAGCAGCAGCAAAAGTGAGGGACTCAGAGGGGGCCAGGGTCCCCAGATCCCCAGGTATGCTCCTTGACTTCATCCCAGGGCTTCTGGCCTCTGCTCTCCCCAGACTGGGCTAGCAGGAGTGTGGAGAAACAGGCTCTAGGCCGAGCTGGGGGCACCACTAGGTCTACTCCCATTCTCTGTGTCTCATACACACACACACACACACACACACACACTCACACAACATCTGCCACACACTCCCACTCATAACATCTCACACACTCATGACGTTCCACATGTACAAACTCACACTCTTACACTCCTACACTCAAGTACAGGCACACTCAAATGCACACAAGTCCACTCTTACACTCATACACACACACACACACACACACACACACACACGAACACACACTCTCCTCCACTGGGTTGGCTTGCGTGACCCCAAAGGAGTGAGTGGATGGGGAGGGGCTGAAAGGCACCCAGGTTGCCTCTGTGGCCCAGAAAACACAGGGAAGCAGGATGGGGCTGCAATCCTGGACCCGCCCCCAAGGGCCCAGCTCCTCCCAAGAAAGCCCCAGGCTCAGGGAAGTCTGGCCTTGGAAGCCCACAACCTGCTCTTGGTTCAGGCCTGGGGAAGCTGACTTGCACTCTGCTCATGGGGTGGGGGCTGCAGATAAGGCCGGGCAGGGCAAGAGGCTAGGAGAGTGGTGACCCAGACTCATAGCAGTCCAGGGAATCCACATCCCCTGGAGGCTTCTGGCCGCTCTGGGGCCCCTCCCCAGGTGCTTTGTGGGCCTCCCCACTCTGTTGCAGTCCAGCTGTCATTTCAGAGAATGGATTGAGCTTGCTGCAGGGGACCACCTTCCTTACTCTTCTAACAATCACAGAAGCCCAGTCATTGCCCTCCCCCCAATGGGAGGAGGGAGAGGGGCAGGTGAGGAGGACAAGGAGGGATGGCGAGGGGAGGGCAGGTGGAAAGGGTAGGGAGTGGTTTGCAACCCCAACACCACTCCTGAGGGCCCCTCCTGGTCAGCACTGGCAATGAGTAGCTCTCACTCTAAAAGCCCCTCCTTAACTTGGCACTAATTTCCAATCGGCAAATCCAGAATGTGCCTGGCACAAGGCCAGGCTCCACATGCAGAGGGCCTGTCCAAGAGACACTCACAGTGCTTAAGGCCCCTAAAGAACACAACCCGGAATCACTCTCCACATCAGGTTTGCAGGAAAGGAGTTCCTCCTGTATACAAATTTGTTAAGGGCAAAGATCCCTGGAAAAAACAGTCCTGCCTGGGAACTCTAAACACAATGTGGAGGAGGAAGCCAGCATTCCCAGGGCTCCTCCTGCTGCTGAAGTACCTAGGTGGCCAACTGCCGCTGAAGTCGCTCAGATACTTCACTCTCTAAAGTGTTCATACCGGACTCCAAAATCCTGTGGTGGCAGACATCACATTTCACCCAGCAAGGTGGAGCCCCTTTGGATTACTGTCTCAAAGAAAACACAACGCAGGTGTGATTAGAAGTCCTTAACTTCTGGCAAGACGCACAAAGGTGGCCTTCTGTGCCAAGTCCAAGGCTCTTTGAAAGCAGTGATGGTTACTTGGTAAAGTGCTATTTTCTAGCTCTGGAGTGGGGGAGAGAGAAGGCCGGGCACAGCCATTCTCAATTTTAGGAGTGGGACTCCACATAACTTGAACATTTGAGAAGAAATCCAGAAATTCTAGCACTCTTAGCCCGCTGCTGTGGTCCTTAAACCCTTGCCTGGATCCAACACCCTGGAGACTGGTAGAGAATGGTGAGATGGGGTCTCGGCATCCAGGAGGTTCTCTAGCCCTGCCTTGACCCGCCCCCACCCTCTACCCCAACCCCCCCACCCCCGCCCTGCTTTGCAACCCTTTAAAAATCTGGAGGAGGAGGGCGGGACTAGGTCTGGGTGGGTCCACAGCCTCAGAATCCAACCTTTCCTCTTTAATAGGGGCTTTTGCAGAGATAAAAGAACATAAGAAACGTAAAGGCACGATTTCCTGGTACCTAGTCTTCTTTTTCTTTGAAAACTATTGGACCTTTCACTTCTTCCTACACGTGCCTGGGGTAAAGGGTGATTGAGAGAGGGCAGAGAGAAGGGTGCTCAAGTCCAAAGCTCAGCTTCCTACCACGGGGGCCTACGACTGCCTTCCAGTGAGACTGGTATAATAAAAAAAAAAAAGTCCAGGAGTAACTAAATTCAACACAATAATCTCCAGCACCTGCCTATCCCTGTCCCCCGAACTCTGCAGTTGGGTGGTTCAGCGCAGCACGGGTTCTGTGCCCCAGAGCGGTAAGTGAATGAGACTTATGGTGACACCCAGGACAAAGCGCGTCTAACGCCGCTGCCACTTGGACGACGCTTCGGGAACTGAATCCCAGAGCATGGAGCCCTTAACTTTGCTAGGAAGATCCCGCCCAGACGCCCCCCTTTTTGTCCCTCAAATAACCTTGGGGAGCCCACCAGACTCACCTACTGCCAGGCAGATGGGGAGTAGCAGCCTGAAGACCAGCCCGCACACCACTTCCGAGGCCATCGTGTCGGTCCAGCAAGTCCGATCGGAGGCGCGAGGCTCGAGGGTCCCTAGGGCTGGGACGCCAGGCCCATGCCCGCCTAGGGCCTCCTGCACCCAGCGGCTCGCGGCCGCCCGGGCATAGCCTCGGCGCCAGCCGCCGCGCTCTCCGCCCCGAGGGCGCGCTCAGCGGGCTCCCGGCCGCCCCTTGCCCGGAGGGCTCTGGGCAGCCGCTCACCAGGCTCTGGGCAGCCACCTAGCCAGGCGCCCGACCCTCTGCGGCCGGTCCATTAAGTGTAGAACCCCGATTCTGGTGGCGGCGCAGTGGAAGAGGATACTTTGGGAGGGTCCTGAGGGCCTGGCGCTGGCGCGCAGAGGAAAGGGGACGAGGAGGGCGTGCAGTCCTTTGGCCCGGCTCCCAGGGCGTCGCTCAGCGGAGGTTGGGGAGCTTTTTGCGCAGAACCTCTCTGAAGCCAACGAGTCTCCGCTGCCCGGTCCCGGCCCCTCTGCCCACGCAGGCTGCGGAGCGCCGCCCTGTGCCTGGCCTTCGGAGCTGCCCCGCAGACCCCGAGTCTCGCCTGACAGCCACCGTTCTCAACCGCCGGCTGTGGATCCCCGATCGACGGCGCAGTTCAGTCTTTGCGCCCCCCAGCTTCGGGCCGGAGAGACCGAGGTGGGAACAGCCAGGCGCGCAGAACCATCCCCGACACCTCTGGACTCGAGTTATCTGTCCGCGGGTGGCGCTGCGAGTCCCTCCCGCACTAGAAGGAATCCGGCGAGCGTGGACAGGAATCGAGACGAAAGAGCAAAACGGGCGATAAGATGCCAATTTCCTCTTCCAGTGTGTCACTTTTAAAAAGAAAACTCCAACGCCGTCCGGATGCTCAGCGCGCCCCGCGTCCGCCGCGGTGCAGCCTCGCCCCGGAGGCGGCGCAGCCAGGGCTCCCCGGCGGGCGCACACTTCTCCACCTTCAATGAAACTTTGGAAGCCCTCACTCGGGGACGGGCGTGTCCTCCCGCCAATGGGACGGCGGCTCGGGGGCTGGCGCGCGGAGCCCGCCCTTGCGCAGCTCTCCAAGCAGGCGCAGTGCACCGGCGCCAGGGGCGAGCCCCATCTGCTCTTGGGCGCACAGAGAGGCCGGTCCTCGCCAGCTACGTGGGCTTCGGGAGTGGGTTCTCCCGTCCTTCCCCGCCTCGCGTTGCCTCTGGGTCTGCAGACCCCTAACCCTGCGTGGCCTTGTGGTTCTAATTGCGCATTCAGATGCCCTGTACACCTGCAGTGGCCATCCGCTTGCCCAAACCCAGGGAATCACTTAAGGCCCCAGGAAAAATGCAGCCCAGCAAGAGAGTATCCAGGGGCTTGAACAACTTGGTGGAACAGTCACTTTTGCTTAGCACACAGTAACTAACCACTGGCGTTGACAAGAATTTTTTTAAAAATCTGGAATTATAGATGCGTTGTCCATCTGTAACTAACTGTAAGAATTTTCGGCTCTGAATGGGGTCTGGCTAATCATAGACCTTCACCTTAATGCACAGAAAAAAATCAGATGTGCATCCACTTTGTACATCTTGGGGAGCTCTTGTTTTTTACTTTTCCTGGCTCTGGGGGTGTGTTTTAATCGATGGTCATGGCTCTGGAGGAGACTGTGTTGGCATGTAGAATATTCTAATAATCTCTCTTTTTCATGTTTTCTAAACAAGATCTAGGGAAAGCAGCTCTATCTGGATTTTCCTGGGTCTCTGGTGTTAAGATTATCCAAGAGTGGAGGAGATTTGCAGGGGCTGGATGGGAATCTCAGGGCCCCGAGGCAGAGGATCTCAGGATCTGCAGAGAGGACCACGGGAAACTGGCTCTTCCATGGAAAGAGTACTGAGAAGCATTTGACGTCCATTCAGGACCAGCTCTCTGGGCTTGTGTTGGTTGGAGAGGAGGTAGCAGGCAAACCATAAAATAAAGTGTGTGGTCAGATGCCCTCCCAAGTTCTCTGGGAGCTACAGTGCACTTAGTAACGTGACTCATTATTATTTTTTTTAAATAAAGACTTAAGATATTTGGAATCTTGTGACCTGAAACTTAGACTGTCTATGTATGTGTGCTGCTGTCTTCAAGAACCTTGGATGACCTCTAAACACCAAAGCCCATCCTAAACCCAACAGCAGGGGCAGAGAAGTGGACAGCGTTAAAATTAGCAGCTAATCATTGATTGTAAATTTTTAAAAAATGTTCTGTTTTACAGAAGTCTGACACAAATCTGAACTAATTTTGATGTTCAGACCTGGTGAACACCCTCTCTCTCTTTCTCTCTCTCTCAGATATAATTCAGTCCTTGATGAAGAAATACTACTCAGTTTTAAATAATATTGTGTCATTCCATGAATCTTGTTTCCTCTGAATGTTTCCTAAGTTCTTAATAGGCTTATTAACAACTGTCTAGAGTTCTTTGAAATTACCACCTTGGTGGCCTGTGTAAGGAGACACAAGTTTCCCAGCAGACAGATAATCTTACCAAGTACCCTTTCTGCTTGCCCTGCTGCCCTGCATACCAGCCTGGCTGTTCTGTTTTTAGAGATTTTAACAGCTCCATCCCAGTTTTGAGACTTCCAATGTCTACTCTCAGTTGTCTAGACAGTATCTAATATCAGTCTCCCCACGTAACACTGTCACCTGGGGGTTTTTGAAGTCCAAATGCTCAGACTCCACACTCCAAGAAATCCTGATCCAATTAGTCTGGTATGGGCCGCACCTCCCATATATATATTAAGGCTCTCAGGTGATTCTCAGGTATGCAGTCTTTATAGAGAACCATGCACCTCATTTATCTATCAGAACTGAGAAAACATTCCATTGATTTTCAAAACCAGCAAGCCACATATCCAAACCAAAGCCACCCGCTGGAGCTGGGTTTCCCACCGGATCGAGTAGAGCACACAGGTAACTAGCCAGTGGCATTGTTTTTGCTTTTTTAAATCAGTGCATTATAGTTGTACCTAGAGGTGGGCTGTGCTGTCACATATTACTTCACGAACACTATGTGACAATATGATTTGCCCAGTATCCCTCCTGGGTGTGCACCCCTCCCTCCATGCCTTCACCCCCACGTCCCTCAGCTCTGCGGAGCTCCCTTCAGGGCTGTTGCTCTTATGCCTTCTGTTTTACATTCCATCTTGCCTACCTTCAGGACCAGCGTCTGGTGCGTCCCCAGGCCTGCTCTGAAGGACTCACTGCATCCACAAGATTTTGATTAGGAGCACTGCTTGCCCGGGAAACTCACCCAATCTGAGCATGATTTGACCAGAATTCTGAAAGAGAGCGCGTTGGTGAGAAGATGAAATGCCCACGATGCTCGCAAGCACATGAGAGCCCGTTTTTATACTTGATGGGTATCTGCTGTAGCTTGATAAGGGCCCCCCAAAGGCCTATTAGAGATGTGGCCCCACCCCACAGGACTATAGAGAATGGTGGAACCTTCAACAGTTGGCAGTGTGGGGAAGGCCATCAGAAGGGATGGTAAGGCTCCAATCTCTTTCTCTTCTTATTCACGACCAGCCATAGGGTGACCCGGTTTTCTCTTGTGTACTGTGTCCATCACACACTGTGCCAACACAGACCCAGAACAGCAGGGTGATCGGTCTTGGATGAAAGCCTCCAAAATTGTGAGCCAAAATAAACCTGTTTTCTTTTTTTTCTTTCCTTTTCTTTTTTTTAGTGAGAGAGACAGAGAAAGGGAGAAACAACTTTATTTACTTTTTCACATGGCCTTAGTTGCTCTAACACTTAGTTGTATAAGTGGTGCTGGGGTTTGAACCCGGGTCCTCGTGCTTGCCAGGCAAGCGCCGAAACCGCTGAGCCACCGCTCCAGCCCCGAACCTGTTTTCTTTTTAAGTTTATTTCTCTCAAATAATCATTACTTTAATGGAAAACTGAGCTACATGGTACCTGAAGCCTATGACCACAAACTTAGCACAAGACATGAATTGGCCACCTGCTACCCTGTGTCTTTCAGAATCTGGCTAACACGTGATGACGTCTTTGGATCATTACTAACTTAGAGTGCCTCAGTGTCTTCATCTGGAAATGGAAGAAAGTAAGGAAACTTATCTAGTAGGGAGTGCTAACAGATTTTTAAAAACCTGTGTATATAGTAAAGGTCTGGTGCATGTAATCATTTAGCAAATATCAGCTGCTAGTATTGCTGTAACAATCATCACTACTACTGCTATTGCTGTCATTGGAAAACAAGATCTGGTTCTCCATTTTTGAAAATGACATGCTGAAGCTGTAACCTGCTTTGACACTTGAAGAAGGGCACACTGTTCATAAAGTAGGTCCAAACACTGGTGCCCTGCAGAGGTAGACAATTTCCTAAGTGTCCAAGTCTTTGGCTGCAAGGAAGGTGGCACTCTGAGCCTTGTGTGGGTTTCGTTGTGCCTGTTTATCTTTCCTGAGCTCTTTCTAGTGGGGGACTGATTGACAAACTCATTCGGAAGTCCTTGCCACACATGCTAATTTTCTCGTGAGCCAATGCGGGGATAATAATCCTCTCCAGCCCCATGTCATCGTTAGCCCCATTAGCCTTGCAGATGCTTCGTTGCTTCTTTTGAGAGGTCTCAGGGATGGATATTGTCCCACATGGCAACGTTACAAAGTGGTGTCTCCCACGAGGAGCAGAAAGCTTATCAACCGGGCATTTTCTTCCTCCAGTGGAATCTGCCAAAATCCATGGGCGCCGTGAAGCCTGTGGAGAAGGTGGGCCTCTGGCCAACCCAGGGAGGGTGTCATCCAACACCGTAGCATGTTTGGCTTAGTATGCACATTTTATTTTATTTATTTATTTATTAAAGAGAGAAAGACAGAGAGAGAGAGAGAGAGAATCAATTTTTATTGAGTTTTTCACATGGCTTTCATTGCTCTGACACTTAGTTGTGTACGTGATGCTGGGGTTTGAACCTGTGTACTTGCGCGTGCCAGGCAAGCACCATAACCGCCGAGCCACCGCTCCAGCCCCGGTATGCACATTTTAATGAGACATTTTAAATGTATTCTATGCTCCCATCTATAAGCATTTGCACTTATGTCGGAAGGCATGATGCTTACTTGGAAATCAATTTGGTTAGGGTCCACATGGTTTGGGGCTTTTATACTTAAGGGAATAAGGAAACTACTAAAACATCAAATCTCCTCCATACTGAGCATATTCAAAGTTCTTTTCTTGTCATTTTTCCCAAATGTAGTAGAGTAACTACTATGTAGCATTTATATTGTATTAGATATCATAAATAATCTAGCAACGATTTAAAGTATTCTAGAGGCTGCGCACAGGTTAAATGCAAACTCTACTCTGTTTTATATTTTGGTTTCTATGGGGGAGGGGTCCTGGAACCAACCACCCGTAGCTACTGACAGACAACTATATATTCTATGGTTACATTTTAAAAAACTCTATCACTGTAAGATGTGTAGCAGTACTATCTACAAGTTCTCCAAATTAAAAAAAAAAACCTAGACAACTTGTAATAATTTGCAGGAGACTCAGTCTCGTTATACTTCTGCCAAAGAGGTTATCCCCACACACTCTTCACCAGAGCGATCAATAGTGAAACTCACATCCTGTGGGGTCTACATGAGATTTGCACCACGTCCTTAATGATCCTTGTGAACTACAACGTGGCTCTGGAATCTGGAGCAGGCCACCGATTTTGTGTCTGCTGTTTAAGAACATTGAAACGCCAGCTCCGGACAGACATGCGTGTACTTCTTATCTTCCCAACTGAATTGTAGGCTTTGAAGACGTGCACAACATTTCATTTGCAAGGTGAACTAGAAAGCAAAATATTCTTTCCGAATGAATAGTATTCTATCTATGCTTCTACTAGGTACACATGCACGTGCATACACACGTTCATAACTTGATAACAAAGGTCTCCTCTGAAAAGAAAGGAGCACGCAAATTTTTATGTGTTGTTATAAGGTAAAGGTTAGAGGAAAAGCTAATGAATTTATGGGAGGGTGCTCGGTTGAAGATGTGACTCGCCTTGGGCACCGCAGGCACCCAGGTGGCTGATACTGAAATATGGAAACCACCATTCATTATTTACAGCCTGCATCACGGGCAGATTTTTATCTTGGGGCTTGTCTGGCTGCTCTCTGTGTAGCTGCTCCTGAAGTCTTTGAAGAGGCTGCTGGTTTTAACATCATTTTGCTTGAAAGGCTATCAAACTCTGGGAAGAGTTTTGCATAAGGGAACTAGAATTTGGGGAATTATTTTGCATCACAGTGTACTGATAATTCAAAGCAAATTACTAAACAAAAACAATATTACAGTTTTTTTTTACAAGTAACCACTAAAATAAGAAAATTTGACTTGTCTAGGTTTTATTAGATAGTTATTCATTCATAAGCACCCGTTTCAAAATAATTAAGATTCCAGTTGAATTTCTAGCTCCACCTGGACTTCGTCCGTGATCACAGGAATGAGAATATGTTGGTAAGCCTAGGCGGTTTTCCTCCACTGGTCTTCACAGAGGATTTCAGATGTGTGTTGGGGATTCGCTATTTCTAGTTGGTAACATTCAGGTGAGGAGGACCAGTAGATCAGAATCCCTGATGGCCGCCAGCTAGTCGAGGGCTTTGTTCACTTTGCTGCAGTGCCACCTTTTGGCTAAAAGTATATTTTAGAAAATGCAAGTCCTCTTAGCAGAAGCCGGCAATTAGACACAATCAACAAACATCTGTGGCAGCTAATGACAGTCTCAGAAATATAGCGCTGGGTGGAGCCAACACAGCCCTGCCCTGGTAGAGTGGCCATTCATAAGGAAAGTCAGACTGTCCGCATAAGTGCAAGCAACTAAGTAAGACGTGTGTGCAGAGAACTGTATAGAAGAGGTAGGCGTCACAGGAGAGTATAAAAAGTTAACTGAGTTGCTCCAGGGAACCATAGAGAAACGAACGCCTTGGCAAGGTGGTGCTTCCAGAGTGGACGTGGATTCCGGGGAATGTTAGCTGCAACAGACAATGGCTTTTCCTTTGCTGTGTCCCCGGGATCTAAGACAGGATGGGGCCTTTAGTAGCCATCAAATGGTATTAGTTGAATAAATGAAAGAGCCATCTAGGTGAGGAGAGAAGGAATAACATTCTCTGTAGGAAAAGCAGACAGTGTCCTGGAGGCAGCAGAGGACCCGGCACGCAAGGAGAGTTAGGAGCAGTTCACAGGAAGTGCCCACATTCAATTAGGGTCCATAATTTGTTAGATGGTGCAGTTTCCACACACAGCCTGTTATCTTTTCTATTACGCTGGGGTAGTAATGAACACTTATTAAGCACAAGCAGAAACCTCAGCAGAGGCAGGTGTCTCATGGGAGTAAGGGCAGTGGCTCCTGGAGCTTGCCCCCTCCCCCATGGTCCATCTTTGCAACGCTGCTGGTCACTGCAGAGACATGAGAAGCAGAGACCACCTGTGGAAGGGCATGACACTTGAGCAATTTCAGCTAAGACAACTTCTTGCTGATGTGAGGCTAAATAAGTCCCTTGAGCTGTCTGAATTTGTGTTCTTTAGCCGCTGTGGGTAGTAGGTGCTTGGTCACCCTCTTTCAAGCCTCCCTGTGACCGATGCCACTTCAGTCCTAGAGGGTCTCCATGTTGTCCCTTTACTCGTGCAGATGGTCGCCGCCGGTGGTTCTGAGCAAATGCCTCACCACGCTCTCCAAACAAGCCAGGCAGATGTTAATGGGCCTCTTGACTGAGAAGTCCAACACTTCTCCACGGTCAGTGTCCAGCTTGCCAGACGATGACATAAGCGGCATGGGGTATTCCAAGATTCTTTTAGGTCCTTCAAACAAGGGTTTTGCTTGTTTGTGTTGGGATGTGTGCAAATGGTCCCTCTAACTAAAATAAACATAAGACACCAGTCTCCTTTACCCAAGTCTGCAGCAGGACCTCCTGGGTCAGAATCCCTGGGTGGGAAGGGGTCCCCAAGTCCTCCTTGCCTGTATTAACAGTGTGACACAGCCCAGGGTCATTTTCCCTACTTCCTGCTCAGGGGAAAGTGCCATTTCTTGTATTCCACTAACACAGTTTAGCAAAATAGTCATTTAAAAATGTGCTGCAAAATTAAAAGTGAATGAACCACTGATGATGTGTCTTCCAAAATTCTACATCTCAGGACAGGGACAACTTTTTGAGATGCTCTAAGATAATTGCTCTCCCACCCATGCTAATTTCAGGGCCAGCTAGAGTTTGCGGGCCCCAGTGCAAAAGGTAAACATCAGTTCCTCGATCAAAATGCAGGAACAAAAGTGCAGCTAAGATCCTGAAAACATAAAGCTTTTCCAGTTCTTCTATGGTCCATCTAACTGTCCCTGTATGTCTCTCTCCCTCTCTCAATTTATCATAGCATTTTCATTTGTCGTTTAATGTTCTAAGCAATGAACATAACTTAATTATTAGCATGAATTTTCCATACATCTTCATATTCTGCAATGCTGGTTTTAAGTGCAAACATAAGAGCATTTAATCCATAGAATTGTTGAAATACTAGTTTGCATTCCATAGCTTGCACATTTGTATGTGTTATGTTCTCACCAAAAGGAGTGACACCTGAGACCATGTATGAAACAAAATCACTGGTTTTCATTTTACCTCTTACTCCCTCTTTTCTATCCAGGCTCTCTTCTTGACTTACTGATGAGTGAGAAGCAACAGAAAGGGAAAGGGACTGTGGGTGTCCTTCCCCACTTTCCCTCCACAGTTGTTTTGGCATAAGAGGCTAACACAGGACAGTCACAAATGAGGCACCTGGGATAGGTTTCTTGGGTCCTACCTGGCCCTTAGGAAGCCATTTCTTCTTTCTACATTTGAAGAGTCTGGTTCAAAGAGACAAGCTTGTGTCCTGAGGCTGGGCTGTCACTGCTCCTCCACTTCTGTCACAAGGAAGGTATTTTCCTTGAACTCCCACGTGTGGTATGCTCATGCACATCTGGAATGCCAAATGCGGATGGAGCTGCAAGGAACAATCACTACACGTCTCCCCTGCTGCCCCATGCTCCTACTCCTGTGGCCTTAACTTGCAAATCACAAGTTTAGAGAATATTCATCAAATCTTTCTGTTGACGTGTTTAAATAGGATGATGTCAATAGAGTGCAGTGATATTTAAGTGCATAGGACATCAGGTCTGTGAAACCCATCCATGTTGACGTGTGCACCGCAGGTCTTGCTTCCTTGTTGCTCTGTGATGTCACTCCATTCTGTAAAAGCTTGCAAATTTGATTTGTTTTCTCCTGCAGACGGCCGTTTAGAGTGTTTCCAGTTTGGGAGTCTTAAGAACAGAGCTGTGAACTTCAAGGAAAGCTGAATCTTTAAGATGCGCCCCAAGTGGCCAACGGAGACTAAAATTTACAACTGGAGCCTGATCCCTGGGTCGCCTGCCCACCTATCTGTGTTCCTGGAAGGACCACAAGTTAAACTTTGCTGTTCTTCCCTGCATGTTCCTCTCCCCAGTTGCCAGGATTATGGTGGGAAGATGTCATTTTGCTGCTGGGACCTGACCAATGAGGCAAGGCCTACAGGTCCATGTAAATGTCAGAATGGAAATTGGGCCTAGTTACAGTTGCTCATTTACATAAAACCAACCAATCAGAGTCCAGTATTTGCACACCGCATTTGCAGAAACGAATCTGAGTTGGAAGCCAACCAGGAGGAATCTCCCCTCTGCAAGGCTCCTGCCTTTGTCCTTCGGAGAGTGCTTTCCAGCACATTACAGTGACACAGCGAAATCGGTGTTCACAGCTGCTCAATTTACAATAGCTAAATTATGGAAACAACCCAGATGCCCCTCACTGGATGAATAGATCCAAAAACTGTGGTGCATATATACCATGGAGTTCTACTCAGCAATTAGAAACAATGATATTGCAGCCTTTGAAGGTAAATGGATGGCTATGGAAGAAATCATGCTGAGTGAAGTCAGCCTAACCCAGAGAACCAAGGGTCAAATATCTCCACTCATCTGTGGAGGCTGGAGCTAGACCCTGGCCATTGTGAAAGGAGATCAATTCTCATGTATTAAACCCTGAAAAGGTGTAGTGACACACAACCTAAGGCAATGGTAGAGATGTATTGGGAAGGGGGGGTGGGGAGGGATAAGGGTGGGTAAATGGGGGTGGCTCTTGGGGGTAAATCTAATTTTCAGAATTTATATATATATATATATATATATATATATATATATAATTTTGTTAGAAGCATGTTTGATTGTTCAACAAATAAATTTCTTATTAAAATAAAAAATAAAAAAAAGAGAGTGCTTTCCTTTTGTGCTCAAAGCTACTTCTCCAGGGTTTGAAACTGCTTATGGAAATATAACCTACCATTTATCTTAAATCCTTTCCCAATGAACTTCTGTTAACACAATCTGAGTATTCTTTGACAAATCATTAAGAGGCATATAAATTCATTTCTGCAGGGTAAAGATCTAAAAATGGAGTTAACTGCTTATAAAGTATCATCTCTTCAGAAACACAGCTTTTCAAAAATTTTCCACCCACTCATACTCCCACCATCCATATAAGAGAATTCTAGCTTCTTTTTTGCTTCATTATCAACATTTGATACTATGCTCAGTTATTTTAATTCAAAAATAAAATGATAAGAAGATTGATCCAGGAAGAGCAGTGATTTTAACAAGCACAGGGTGCTTCTGAGGGGTACCCTGGTGTGACTTCCAGCAGAGTCATGAGGGCCCCTTCCAGGAATGCCTGGCTCGGCCTTGCTCCACCTGGGTCTTGGTGTGAGTTCACCTGAACAGCTAATTTCATTCCAAGAAGCATTCTGACCACCTATCACATTCCAGTTGCTCCTTCCCCGTAGAATTCAACTATGCGGCTCTGGGATCTGCTCTGTGTAACATGCTGGGGTATAAAATGCATGTTTCCAGTTTTCTGCGGCAGTAGGCATGCACCCCAGAAGGCAATCTCCTGGTAATCAGTTCATGTTCCTCACCCCAGATTTCCCCAATCTCCCCTCCGCTTGCACATTCACCTACGAGAGGCTAGACTGGCACAAGCCTGTTCAGAAGACTTTCCCAATACTAGTATATTTTAAATATTCAATAAGAAAAGTTAAGACTATAAAATGGCTTAATTAGTACAGAAACCTTAAAAAACAAATTCAAGAACAATCAACATGTATGGAAATGAGTTGCAATTGTTACCCATATTATTTAAATAGTTCATGAAATTTATATGGGAAAAAATTAATTAACATACATAAAAATACACAGTCCAACAGAAAAACCAAAATTAGAAACAATTAAACCAAAAGGAAGTATAATTTTTCATCCATGAAAAAATTACTGGCACTTTAAAATATAACCAACGTTAGCAAAATTATGGCAATACTGAAACCTCATCTCTTATTTGAACCAATGTAAATTATCTTCAATAAAGAAATGTGAGAAAATATACTTCATGTGACTTCTATACATTTACCCAAAAGGATGAATCCAAAATAGCAAAGACATTTTTTTTTCATTTTTTCAGGGCTGAGGACCGAACTCAGGGCCTTGCTCATGCTAGGCAAGTGCTCTGCCGCTGAGCTAAATCCCCGACCCCAGCAAAGACATTTTTTGACTGGCTCACTAAAATATTGTTGGATAATAGTGGCAAAATTAGAAATAGCATGATTATCCAGCAGTAGGAAAATAGAATAAATTTCCTTTACAGTTTGTTCATAGAACAGTATTCTATTTTAATTATGCAAAAAATAGCAAAGTGTTTCTAATTAGTTAGGTAAAATAACTTCATCTAAGCTATGATTATATCATGTTGAATAACTGAACAAATGATAGTTTGACTCACTGAATGATAAACTATATCTCTGCTTTCTTTTTGTCTTGATTTGCATATAAATTTTATAGTATTTCTGTTGCAATTACGGTATGTGTCTGTGTGTGTGTGTGTGTGTGTGTGTGTGTGTGTGTGTGAGATGTGGGACGGAACCCAGGACCTCATGCATGCCAGGCAATCACTCTAGCACTGAGTCACATCCCCAGTCCTCACATACTATTGAATCTTGTCATATCAATTATATGGTGACATTGATACATAATATGGTAAGCAAGTCCAATTGGACACTCATAATTGGTGTAAAAATTAAGAAAGAAAACACATGTGACATTCTTAATAATGTACAATTATGAAATGCAAACCAACATGTAACATCATTATCATTATTATAATTGTTAATTTTTTTAAGCTAACAGGTTTGAGATGAATTCCCCAGCCAAAAAGAAAATGCTGTATACTTCTCCCTATGAACCTTTATCCACTTGTTTTATGTCTAGAGGGGCAAACCCTAGTAGATTTGAGAGCTTGGTTTAAGCCTACAAACAAGAACAGCCTTCAGGGCATTCGTTTACTCTGTGGAGGGAGCCACGTGCAATACAGCTTCTACAGTGCATCAGTGTTAATGATTTCAGAAAGAAGTTCCTATTCAGAAAGAAAAGTAGCTCGGGTAAGCAGACTGCATGTGAACAGGAAAATCAGGCCTGCACTGGAGGGTGCTTCGGCAGTTATCAAACTGACCTATATGATCAGTATCACTTATTTCTCACTTATTATGCAGATCACGAGCACTGTGTGATGTAAAGCTTTCTATAACTCATACCATACAAATGGTCTTCAGAGGGAGAAGAAGACAGGAGCCTAGAGCAAGGGTGCACACCCTAGCAGCTCCTCAGCACAGGGCTTACAAAGTGGGAGATGGCTTCTCAGTGGGGTGAGTAACCGGGGGGACTCGCTGAACTTAATACTGAACAGCTACAAAACAAAACAAAAAAATACAGTCACAGAAGTCAGAAACAGGAACATACGACATGATTCCTAAGAGAAACTCCAGCGGGACACCAGTAGCATCAGCCAAGGGGAGGACAGCACAGAGACATAGGAGCCATGTTGCTGACAGATAAAGAAATAAAAAAATAAAGAATTGATTTGGGGCAACGTGTGGAAGGCTGAGTTGAAGACACAGATGGGTAGGGGATGTGAATCAGTGAAATCAAATCCAAATGTGACTCGCAGGGCAGGGGAAACATTCTGGGCATAGGAAATAGCTGCTGGGCTTCTTGGGGAAACTCCTTCTGGAACAGTGCTCCCCGGTGCTGGGGAAAGCAGTGGTCACCCTACAGGAGGACACTGCCCACTGTGCTGCATTCCATAGCTGGGGAAATCACATAAGGACACACATATAAAGAAGGAGAGGGAATCCATCTCAATTGATGCACTACTCCAGGACCTACTAAAGCACGAGGAAAATAGCAAACAAATCCCCCCAACAAAGGATCCCACACATATGGATAAAGATGAAATTCCAAAGAAAGATAAGAAATTGATTATGAAAATATTCAGCGAACTAAAAGAAGATCAAATGAATGAATTAAGAGAACAAATATAGGAGATGAAAGAACATTTCAACCAAGAAATAGAAGTAGGGAAAAGAACCCAATCAGAGCTCCTGGAAATGAAAAACACAATGAATCAAATTAAATGTTCACTTAAAGCATTCCACAGATTATGCTGTGTAGAAAGTAGGACTTCAACCTTTGAAGACACACCCTCAGTCCCTGAGGACAGGATATATGAATGTGAGTGCACAGAACACAATAATGTGAAAAAATAATAGAACATAATCAGAATCTACAGGAATTCTGGGACAGCATCAAGACCAAACCTGAGAATTATTGAGACAAAAGAGAACATGGAGATACAAACTGAAGATTTTTTATGAACATTTTCAATGAGGTAGTCATGCAAAACTTCTCCCATTTCAGAAAGGAGATAGACATCTGCATACAGGACCTCTTATGGACCTAAGCAGAAGTACTCCAAGATACATCATAATCAAATTGCTTTGCATGGAACATAAAGAAAGAATATTAAAAACTGCAAGAAAGAAACATCAGACCACAATTCTAGGCAAACCAATAAGGCTCACATCTGACTTCTCAACTCACACGCTAAAAGCTAGCAGGACCTGGAATGAGATATTCCAAACTGTAAAAGGAAACTATTGCTAGCCAAGATTGCTATACCCAGCAAAGCTTTATTTCATATTCAATGGGGAAATAAAAACTTCCAATGCAAGGATAAACTAAAAGAATTCACAAGAACCAAACCAGCACTACAAATATTTTTTTTTAAAGAGAGAAAGACAATGAGAGAGAGAGAGAGAATCAATTTTTATTGAGTTTTTCACACGGTTTTCATTGCTCTGACACTTAGTTGTTGTGTACGTGGGTGCTGGGGTTTGAACCTGTGTACTTGCACATGCCAGGCAAGCACCGTAACCACTGAGCCACCGCCCCAGCCCCAATTACCTCAATGTTTTAAAGGCTATTTATGACAAACCCAAAGCCAACATCATATTGAATGGAGAAAAACTAAAAGCTTTTCCTCTAAAATTAGGACTAAGACAAGGATGTCCACTCTCACCAATCCTATTCAATATAGTTCTAGAAACTCTAGCCAGAGCAATCAGGCAAAAGAAGGAAATTACAGTGATACAAATTTTTTAAAAAAGAAGAAGCCAAACTGTCTCTGTTTGCTGATGATCCTATATCTACAAGACGCAAAAAAATTACACCACAAGTATCCTAAATCTAATAAATGAATTTATGAAAGTAGAAAGATACAAAATCAACACTCATAAATCAATAGCTTGTCTATATTCCAAGAGTGATTCAGTTGAGAAAGAAATCAGGAAAATAATCCCCTTCACAATATTCTCAATGCCTCCACCCCCCGCCCCCCAAAAAAAAACACCTGGGAATTAATCTAACCAAGGAAGCAAAAAAAAAAAAATCTACAAATGGAAAGATTTCCCGTTTCATGGATAGGCAGAATTGATATTATCAAAATGGCCATACTACCAAAAGTAATATACACATTCAATGCAATCCACATTAAAGTAATAATGACATTCTTCACAGAACTGGGAAAAATGGTCTTTAAATTCAAAAGAAAAAAAATTATACAGGAAGCATTAAAATACCAGATCTCAAAGTATACTACAGAGCTATAGTAACATAAACAGAATGGTATTGGAATCACACTAGACGTGAAGACCAGTGGAATAGAATAGAGGACCCAGGCACAAGTCCACGTGCTGAACAGCCATCTGATGCTTGACAAAGGTGTAAAATTATATGTTGAAGAAAATACAGCTCTTTAACAAATGGTGCTGAAAATTCTCGATATCCATATGTAGAAGAATGCAACTTGATCCCTTTCACACTGAAAGGGTAAAGTAGAGGAGAGGACAAAAATGGATGAGGAGTGGGGATTGAAATCAAATTTCTTGCACGTATAATTTTATCAAAATGAACCCAAACTCCATGTATAATTATAAAGCTCTAATAAGAAGGGTAAACAAAACACACGAACATATGGCAGTTTGTAAATGTTGCTATGAAAAAAATGCTCATTAAATACAAGATAAAAATCTTAAGAAATGGTCTCTGTACTTGTTTGGATTGCATAGTTCCAGAAAATTTTTTGTGCATATACTACAAAGTGAGTAATGATATTTTATCAAGTTATAGATTACATGTATAGGTATTATGTGTGTTATCTATACATGGTAACATATATACATAATATACATATGTATTTCTTAGAATATATATCTTATTACCTAAGAAATTAAAGCATATTGAAACTTAGGGCAAGGACAATCATTAATGAGATATTTCAAATAGCTAAGAATGGCAAACTGTTGAATTTTGTGAGAGCTGATGAAATCATTGGTTTTAGGGAAACTATAGAGTAGTGGCTTAATCCAACAATAGTGGACTTCTGTTACCTGCCAAGTGTCCAGAGATGGGTGTCCTTGGCTGGTGCAATAGCACCACGATACCTCCAGCGTCTCAAACACCCATTGGCCTCTGTATCCATAAGTTCCACATATGCTGATTCAGGAAATGATAAATCAAAGACATTTGGAGAAGCGTGTGTTTGCCCTGAGCACATTCTAACTTTGTTTCCCAGTTCTTTCAACAATCGAGCGAAAGGAAGAGTAACAGAGCGCTTGCCGCGTTCGAGCTGTGGTAAGTAGTCTAGAGAAGATTTAACACATACAGGAGGATCTGTGTAGCTTATGTGCAAATACTCAGCTGTTTGATATGCAAGCTTGTATGTGCAGCTGTGTGTGTCCTGAAGTCAATCCCCTGGGCCCCTTAGGGATGACTGCCTTTGGTCTTCTCCTCCTGTCATTGCTAGCCTCCGGTTTTCTTCTTCCTTGTGTTTGCCGTGTGTGCAAGCTGTGGACTCTGCCTCTAGCCCATGTGTTCTCTCGGGGCTGGAAGAAGAAGGCAGGGAAAAGGGAGATGTATATATATTCACACAGTACTCAAGTGTGTGCCGGGTGCATTTTGAGAAGCAGACTTCAGGTTAAAAGAGTGTCTTCTTTCCCCTTTGCCTCCAAATGACTTTTATTCTCTTTCCCAACTCAGGTGACCCCTGGGTGGCATGGAGGTTGTCAAGTCTGGTCAGGGTCTCACAGCCAGCATGGGATAGACGGAAAACCAGCAGGAGGATGGGCGGACCCGAGTGGAGTCCTGTCTACAGCACCTCAGGATGGCAGGCACGATGTGCTTCCACACCTCAGCACCCGGGTCCTGGCAGGAAATGACACCAAGAGCTGGCGTAGCGTATACCTACATATCATGGCTAGAACTGTGGTTCCTGCACAGAGTTTACCAACACATCCATGCCGGCTGGAATCACTCCACCAAGTTGTTCCGCCTCGTTGACTTTCTTCCAGTTTCTCCTCCCAGTGAAATCAGGGACTTCAGGGACCTATTTCTGGCTGTCCGCAATGGAGCCAGGTGAGTGTGAGAGTGTATGGGGCTGTTTGAAGTTGTGCACTCAGAAACCGTATGACCTAGTGGGTCATACCTAAAATTTTGTGATTTTATTTCCCTTAAAACAAATACAGTAAAGTATGACCTCAGAGAACAGTAAACTCACAAACTCTATGAGGATCAAGGGTCTGGCCATCTGGGTAAAGGACTTCGGGAAAGAAAACTGCAGCTTCATCTTTTCCCAGAAGCGTGAAAGTGAAGTAGAATGCAGTAGTGATGATGATGATACCTTGCATTTATCTGGTTCCTTTCTCCTAAGAGCTCAGAGTGCTTCTCAGACATTATCTCATTAATTTGCAAATCATTCCTGGGAGTTAGGTAGGAATGAAGCCAGACAGAAGTTTCTAGCTTACCACTTCACTATGAGCCAAAGACTGAAATGTCCTCTCCTGGCAAGCCAGCACATATTCTGTGCAAACGTGAACTGTCATTCGATCCTCAGTCTTAGAAGGTGAAAGTTCAGATTCTAGACGTCTTCAAAATAATATCCCTTTCCGAAGGTGAGTTACTGCAAGAAGAGTCTTCCTTCTTGCTTTTATAACAAATGGAAGCATTTATAGAGTTTTACTCTCAGGAATGAAATGGGCGAGCAGCGGAGTTCAATGCTATTCCTGCATTTTGTGTACATAAACATGAGCTTCCCTACCCAGCATGGTTGGGATGTGACTGCTCTTTGAGAGGTAGGCTATAAAATCATCATCCTAGAGACATCATCCCCCCCACCTCCACCTTTTCCATTGTCCCTAAGCACAAGGATAATGTGGTATGCATGAGGGCCCTGGACGTAGAGTCTGGGATATGTGAGCAGCTGGTGGGGCCAGCCAGCCAGAGAGAAATGCACTGTCAAGAGCAATGAAGTCTGGCTACTTTGGTGAGGCTCCCTAGGAAGAGGGTCTCAGTAGCAAT
This sequence comes from Aplodontia rufa, assembly GCA_004027875.1. NCBI lineage: Eukaryota > Metazoa > Chordata > Mammalia > Rodentia > Aplodontiidae > Aplodontia > Aplodontia rufa. The sequence goes on along the minus strand of PVKS010017171.1, from coordinate 3,661 downwards.
GCTTGTACAGAGGCTGCCAAGGGAGGATCCAGAAGAAGAGGGGTCAGGAAGCAGGTGGACAGGGAAGAAGGATAGGTGAGGGTGGAGGCTGACGGAGACCAGGTTCTACCTGGCTGGGAAATGCCAATTTTACTGCCAAGAATTCCTGTCCCCTTGAAGAAAGGAGTGGCTGGCTATGCCCTTCCAGCAGCTGGTCGTTGGCCATGAGCTGCCCAGATGAATGGTGGACTCATGACTCCCTAGAGAGGACCCCACCCCCTTCAGCCAAGGGCCAGGCTCCGAGGAGGGCACTTGTCACTGAGTTGCGGCACTCTGAGCACATTGGGGGTGGTGGTGAGCCATTGAGAGCGTGGAGACCGTGCTGGCCTCCTGTTCTGCAAGTGGCCGGCAGGGTAAGGCACCAGGCCCCTCCCGGAGCATGCATTTTGGAGAAATCTCCTATTTTATTTTCTTCACTAAACCTCTTCCCTTCTCTTCTGATAAACCCTTACACAACCTATTAGTCAAAGAATTAATGAAGAAAAGAATGAATGAACTAACCATGTGAAACAAGATGTTTCATAAAGTCTATGAAGCGTCCTCTGTTCTCAAGGTACAACAGTGGACTAGTCCTCTTCTCTCCACCAGCCCAGATCCTACCTTCAACATAGGCGGCAGTTCTCCTGAGCCTTCACTGCAGCTCAGGCTGTCTCTGGCTCTGGGCACACAGTGATGGATAACAGAGACATGTCCCTGTCCCCACGGATGGTGCAGTGTGTGACCTTTATGTCATCCCGCACTTCCCGGCAGGAGTGCTGGATCACAAAGCGGTGAAGATTGCTATGGCAGGTGTGCATGCCCACCCAGGCAGGCCGTCCACTCTGTCCAGGCAGCCACTCCGCAAAGGTAGAGCTTCTGTGTTTCGGCTACTCTGGTTCAGCGTGTTGCAGACAGTCCTGATCTGCAGAGTGGGCCAGGGCAGCCGTGACGCAGACCAAGGACAGCAGGCACTACTTATTTTTTTTTTTTTACCTATTTTCTATGTTAAGAAGATCTAGATGTGGACATTGATATTGACTGAATGTCTTGGTCATATGTCTGTGTCATTTGGGAAATGTTTTTTGATTTCCTCCACAAGAAAACACAAACCTGTTGCCTTTCTTCCTCTTCCTGTTCTTCCTCCCCTTCCCTTCTCCTCCTCCTTCTTTTTCTTCAGACGTCTAGTTTCTCTCCCCAGAGAACTCTTCCTTCCTGTATCCCCCGCCTTCTTCAATCTTACCCCGGGTGACTTCCTGCAGTCATCCTTTCCAAACTACTCTAACTACTCTTTTGCTTCATAGCACTGAATCCTATTTGTTTGAAACCTTTTATGGTGGTTAAATCTCTGTGGCGGGGCAGGAGAAGGTTTGTTTAGCTCACAGTACTGGAGGTTCAACTCTGTACACATGGTGCTGGCTCTGGTTAGGCACCTCTCTCTGTATCATCCGATGGCTAGTTGCACCCCTGTGGTGGGCGTGTATGCAGAAGGAAGAGATCTGGGGACTCACTGGGTCCCAGAGAACCATGCTAATCCCTTGCAAGAGCAGCACCCCCAATATCCTAACCCCTTCACGTCACTCGGCCCCACCGTGCTGGAGGCCACACTTCTAGCAGTAAGCATTCGGGGAAATGGTACTCTGTTCATATCTGTCACCACACTGAAATCCCCTCAAGAGCTGAAATGTGACTTTGGTTCATCATTCACAGCCAATGCCTAACAAAGTGTCCAGCAGAGTAAACAAACAAACAAACAAAAAATTGCTGAGTGTTCAGATAGGTGTGTGGCACGCGCTTGTAGATGTCAGAGGCTTTTCTTGATGGCTTGGATCAAGGCATAAAATAGAGCGCTGAGAATCACGGATATGAATATCTGCCCACACCGAGTGACTGAGTCAGAGCAATGGAAACTGCCCAGGCGCTCTACTGAGTATTTTCCCTGAAGCTCTCCAAGTTCACTTTGTGTTGATTGCATTTCCATCACTCGATTCCATCCTGGAGAACATAGGTGTGCGTGGTGGTCCCCATGTGGAGCCGAGGGGCCCAGGGACACTCGGCACAGTCCTTACTGAGCATGTGTGGTGGCTCCATTCCTGGTACCAAGTTCCAAGGTGCAGGTATCATGTGGGTGGCTGAGATTCACTGCCCATGCTCTCTTAGGACAGGACTCTCAGAAGCGAGGAAATGATCGCAAATGGAAAGAGAAAAGAGATGAGCATAGTCTTATAATCCATGAGGAAGAAATAATCTTTATGGGAAGCCCCAAAGAAAAACATTCCTGCCCAAAAGACTTTTCTCATCTGGGAAATCACACTAGACTCAAATTAGGAGGCTGACTGCCAGAGGAGGAAACAGAAAATGTGAGAGAATTCGCTTACTCTAAGATCATTAAACCATTTCCTGAGACAGACCACTCTGTCTCCATGAAGGGCTTCCTCCTGCTTTAGCATCTCAGAGGGCCAGTATTTGTGGATCTTAAAAACAGTGGTGGGCTTGAAACAAAGTCCTTGCAGAAGGGGCCTCCCCCTCTGAATTGCTCTCATGAACTTGAGTTCGTGTAGCACTTACTCCCTGCAGACCCAACACTGCTGCAGGTACTGAGCCGCCAGTGCCCAGCACCTACTGTGGAGAATGTCAAGGCCAGCTGAAGAGGTCAGGAGATGCGGATCAGGGAGCGTGGTAGAGATGACCTCCTGTTATCCTTCTCCTCGTCTACGTCTCTGCCATAATTGGGATCCACTGAGCCTGCAGGGCTGACCAGTTCGGCTGAGCTGGGGAAACAGGTGAGGCATGAGCCGTGGGTAGCTCGGAGGAGTGTCACCTGTACCCAGGTCAGCTGAACACCTGGGGGAAACTGCAGGGTTGGCCTGATCTCTGTCCCATCTCTCCAACTTCTGACTCCCTTACCTTTCCCACAATCCTCCCTCTGCCTCCTCCCCCTCCTGTATCTGTGCTTATTGTACAATATGTCCCCTCCGCTTTCTCCTGTGTGCTCCTTCCAAAATTCTCCTTTACTGAAAAGAAAGAAAGAAAGAAAGAGTTGTGTCTTTATGTTGGGATCAGAAAACTACAGCCTATGGGACAAATCTACTCTGCTGCCCTGCTTTTTGTCAATAAAGTTTTATTGGGACACAACCATACTTATTTATTGACATGGTGTCAATGGCTGCTGTTTTGTGGAAATGACATAGCTGTCCTTAGGTGCACTGGACCCTGCATGACCTGCAATGCCAGTCCTGCTCTGGAGTCTTCTGCTCTGCTTTCAGCATTTGATGGCATATTTTTCAGGCATGATTATTTGAGAACCTATGTCTCTTACTACACCAAGGTATAATTGAAGGCAGGTTGTGCCTGCTGTATCATCTTACTTCAGCCATGCTGGTGACATTGCCTAATAAACATTTCATGAAAGTGAATGATCACATTAAATCAATGAATTATACACAGATTCAAATTATTGTGTTCCAACTATGTGCAAAGCAATAAAGTCGGGGTTGAGGACACCAGGATCCATGGGATGCCAGTGACGGCCTGGATAGCCTCACAGACTAGGAAGGAGCTCAGATGGGCTCCTTGAAAAGGAGAGAGGGCAGGCCAAACGGACAACAGTGTAGGACCCAGGCAGGAAGCACAGTGGCCGCTTTAA
>PVKS010017170.1:0-42542 GCA_004027875.1 Aplodontia rufa | reverse complement strand
AATCGACTTCTTTTTTAACCAAATTATAAATCAGTGTTTCTCTATTTAAAAAATATATACATTTTATTATCACATTATAGTTTTACATAATGATGGGATTTGTTGTCTCATATTCCTAGATGCACACAAATCAGCTATACAATTTGTTTAATATCCTCTCCCTCATCCCTCTATCTCCCTCCTCCCATCCCCTAATCCCCTGCTTTTCTTCTGGGTCCTATGTTGTTCCTAAAAAACTCAAATACAATGATATAATTCTTATACCTATGAAGAATATTATATATATATATATATATGCCTATAGTATATACAGTGACATTTATAACTGCTTGGAATATACCTTGCTTTATCTCAGTTCCAACATTTCCCCTTCTCCTCCCTTCCTATCATCCCTTGTTATTCTTCAAAATATTTGACAATGGGATTAAACATTTACGTTTTTGTACAGGTATGCAGCATAGCTTGTTCAAATATCATATGAAGTATCTTGCAACTGTATCTCATAAATATTAACATTTTGCATTTTTGTTCTATGGATCTAATACATGAGTTTGTCTACTTTACTCCCAAGCCTGGGTTTCGGTCCAGCTTCCACAAATGAGGGATACCATTCCGCCCTTGACTCTCTGGGTTTGGCTAACTTCACTCAGCATGATTTCTGCCAATGCTGTCCATTTATCTTCAATAGATGCAATATCATTATTTCTAATAGCTGAGTAGAACTCCATTGTATATATATATACCAGAGCTTTTGCATCCATTCATCCAGTGAGGGGCATCTGGGTTGGTTCCAAAATTTAGCTATTTATTGTAAATAGAGCTGCTATGAACATGGATTTTGCTGTGTCGCTGTTGCACTCTAATCTTACCTGCTTGACTTGAGTCAGTGATTCCATCAGATTAGGGACTTACTTAGCAAAGTTGAAGGTAAAGCCCTTTAATAAGACTAAAGAGAGTGGCTGTTTTTGCTGATCTTAATCCCTGTTAATACCTTATGAGAAATTACATGTTTTTTTTCAATGAACTTGGAGAACTCATTGACTATAATGAATTAAGTTCCTTCTAAAGTGCAATTTTAGACTCCCTTGTTTAAAAGACCTGTAAGCTAACAAGACTATATAACCTTTATTTTTTCAATTTTTAAAGACTTAAATATTGGTTTGTTTGAAGAAAACAAACACACAAACCTTAACACTCATTATGCTCTTTGATTATATCATTCCTCAATGGAGTTTGATCTCCTTTTAAAGGTTTTTCTTGAGTGGCATGATGGGAAACCTATGCCCTCATGGGTAGGAAATGTTTTTCGGGGGAGACTCTTTTCTTTCATGCTCAGTGATATTAATTTTTACATTTGGCCAGGCTAATGTGAAGGACAAGTATACAAAAGACTAATCAACGTGGAAAACTTCAGGCATAATTAATGCTACAAGATGCATAACAAAAACAAAACAAAACAAAACAAAACAAAAAACACATGAGAAAAAGAAAAGAAAAAATGAGTTTTAAAAAAACATGTATTGGTCATTAAAATTTTTTTCACTTAGTAACACCCACACATGATTTGTTCATGAAGTTTATCAATGGTACCAGCCATTGTTTCAGGTGCTATGCCTTTATCAGTGAACACACAGACAAATTCCATGCCCTATGTTGTAATTGGCCAGACAGAAAAGAAGCAAAATACAAAAGAAAATTATATAGATGTTAAAAGGTGTTAAGTGGTATGGATGCTCAGGGAAGGCCCCACTGAGATGGTAATATCTGGGCAAAGATTTGAATGAACTGAAGGAATAAACCATGTGCATATCTGAGCAGAGTATTTCAGGTGGGATCAGCAAGTGCAAAACCTGAGTATAGAATCTATGATGGATAAAAAATATCAGAGAATACAGCCGGATTTATAATGAAAAGCAGTGGACCGTTGTTCCACCCCTTACTCCTGCAGCTCCTCTGCTCAAAGGCAAACATCTTATTTCTTCTAATTGTTTGTTTTCAGTTCCGGTGGTTACTTCCAGGTTCCAAATTAATATGCTCATGTAGCACCATGTTGATTTATCAGCTTTAAATATGATCTCTTAGCCTCTTGCATCAGATGAGGATTTAGTTCATACCATTCTACCCCCTCTCCTTACTCCTTCCAGTATTTGATGGTTATACATGATTTTAGTTATGACATTAGTACCATTATGACCTCTATTTCTGATTCCATTGATTTTGTGAGGTAAGAACAGCCAGAATAGGGAAATGTAGACAGATCACGGGGATGGGTAAAGGTCAGAAGTCTGGATATAAGCACAAAGTCTAGAGCCTTTGAAAAAGTGCAGAGTTCAAAGCCGATTAGAGTCTAATCATCCTTTATGGACAAAGATGATGAAATGTAAGTACCAGTTGGTCGAAGTACAAACAGAGATTAAGAGTACCAAGTCCTAGTGGGTCTGGGTCTGTGTGGGGGAACTATTCGTGGGAAGACTAGAGTTTAAGGACAGGAAACTTGAACCTCTAGAGAGACTGAGACACTGGACTTCCTAACACAAGCAGGGAAAAAGTGTCTTCATTTTGGCAACATTCCAGCTCTTTGCTGGTGTTCTGTGACACTTGTTGCTTATTTGACATAAGATCCCATATGTACTTCCTACACCTTACTTTAAATTTCAAGGGGACTTCCCCTGTAGAATGCATTTCGCAAGCGTCTTTGTCAACTAGCTTCTATCTACATTTCTCCTACGGGCAGACTAGCAGGAAGGGTGGAGAAAACCGACCAAAAACAACAACAAAGAAAACAAAGGAGAAATCAGGGTATTTTATTCACTATTGCTCTGTTTTGGAGGTTGTCTTGAATTTCCATCCTCTGCCCTGGATTCTGGGTTTTTATAACATGCTTGGAGCAACTTCTTGTTTTGAATCTGTAGGTTATCTCATCGTCTGTCATTTGGCAATTTAATTTTTCCAGCACCTTGTAACTGGTTCCCATATGAACTTATCTGCATTAAGCCAATTGGCATGGGCTCCATTTTCCTGAGTGAACTATGATTAATGTATACTCTAGACACTGAAGACATTTTCCAAGCACTGAAATAAGCCCATTGATTCCTGACTAGAAAATAAATATAGTACTAGATTTTAGAAAGATTCTGTATTATTGTTACTATTTTTTAAACCTAAAACTTTATTTTCATTCTTATCAGTTCATATGTGATTATTGTTAAATATCTCTGATGTACTTCAGCAATGGTGGATGCTGAAATTACCTTTGGTAGCTGTCAGCCCAGATGGAGTACATCAAATGGTGAGACATGCACAAAATGTTGTAGGACAATTGACAGTTTAGATGTAAATAAATCATTTGAATATGTGGCATTCATCCAACTCTTTCCAGAGGAAAGATTATGGGACTGTTGCCTAAAATATGAACTTTACAAAAGCTTTTCAAATAACTAGTGAATTCGAAATATAACTCATATCTATTAAGATCTATAAGTAACTGTGGCAATTATGGACTGCTAAGTTATTTTCAGTATAAATTTTGACAATGTGGTAGAATTAAAAATAAAGGATCAATAAGCATAAAATAAATATAACCCATGTGAAAAGGTTCTTAGTGTAGGACTTTACACGTAATAACCCTAGACAAGTATGGAATGTTGGAGAAATGGACTATTTGAGAGAGTAAATACGTGAATTAATGTAGGCAAACCAATTAACAAAATTTAGACATTTAGAAAGCATTTGAAATAAAGAAGTAGGATGCTGTCTTTCCATTAAAATTGGAAAAGATTTTTAAATTTTTGAAATTCAGTACTGGAGAGGAAAATGATCACCCTGATTTGTCAAATCAGTATATTTCTGGGACGTAAATAGACAATGTATAACCTAAATCTTCAATGCGTTTGATTTAGCATTTTCACAGCTAAGAATTTATTCTGTAGAAATAATTATGGATAGAGGCTTTGATTTATCATTACAGTTTATTATAGTTTAATTTATGACTGAAAGAAAAATCACATATCTTCATCAAAAGGTACTTGGTTAAGTACATTAAGACATATCTATAAAATGGTATAAATTAGTCATAAAAATGATGTGTAAGAATAATAAAGATATGGGGAAATGTCTATAATTTTTAGATAAGTAAAAAAATCAAATAATGTGATTTTATTTTTTTATGCATGACTATTTTTTGAACATTTAAGAAGTCTATTTTGTAAATAAATGATCATAAATATTATAAAATTCCCCCAAATTCTGTATTTTAAAAAATATCAGCAATTGATTTTTTTGGGGAACTGATAATTATGGAATAGAGGCCATATTTTGCATTGGTCCTGAACTTCTTTAGAGAACTAGCATACCACAGTTATACCCTATGAAGAAACAAAAGGTAGGTAAAAAAAATGAATCCATCATGAATTGAATTATCTCCAAGCACTGTCATCCCAAACTGCCCTCTAGTCATTGAACTTCTTGTAGTTCCTCAGAGTGCCACAATCTCACACTCCTAAGTCTTTGCACATGCCGTATTCTGTGTCTAGATTGTTCTCTTCTCTCCTTCTCGACTGGTCTCACTCATTTTTAAAGGCTGACTCAGTTTCCTCCTGCAAGCCTTACCTGCTCCATGCTTCTTCTCCTCTACCTTCAATCCCTTTTGGGTTAAGTGTCTTTGGGTCCCTTTAACTCCATTACAGTCTCCATTACATTCTGGATAACTGGAGACTCCATGTTATGTGCACATACTAAGTACTCTTTGAAAACAATGCTGACAATACTAAGAAACAAGTCTCTGAACTGGAGAGGCTGGGATTGTTTGTCAGAAATTTGGCCTAAAAATGAGTATTAAAGAGTACATAAGTCTAACATGGAACCTTCTCCAGAACAGATAGTGTTTTAGGCCACAAAGCAACTCTTAGAATACAAAATAAATATATAATTCTTTGCATTTTATCAGATCATAAAAGAATGAAATTGGAAATCAACACCAAGAATCCTACAGAAATTCTTTAAACACACTTTTAAGTACACTTTTAAGTGATGAATAGGTGATAAAAGAAACCAGGAGACAAATTAAAAACTTCTTAGAATTAAGTGAGAGTAGTGATAAAACATACCAGAACCTCTAGGATGCTATGAAAGCAGTTCTAAGCAAAAGTTTAAGGCTCTGGGTGCCTACATAAGTAAATCAGAGAGATCCTAAATAAACAATCTAATGAGGCATCCTAGAAGAAAAAAATCAATTCCAAAACCAGTAGAAGGAAGGAAATAATTAAGATCAGAGCCAAACTCAATGAAATTGAGAATAAAAAACAATACAATGGATCAGTGAAATGAAGAGTTGGTTCTTTGAAAAGATAAACAAGATTGATAAGTCCTTAGCCAAACTAATCAAAAGAAAAAGAGAGAAAACCCGAATCAGTAAAATTAGAGATGAAAAAGGAGAAATCACCACAGATACCACGGAAGTCAAACCTGCGTCCCTGCGGGTGGAAGGCAAGTACCAAAACCATTGAGCCATCACTCCACCCTCCCATCTCAGAAAGTCCGAAGCAAAATTTGCTTAGCTATTCTTCCATATATACTTTAAATCTATTTGTCTAAAGTAAAAAAAAAGATTATCAGTTGGCTTTTGACTGCAAGCAGGGAAAGAATTAACGTTTTTATCATAACTAGGAAGAGTGGACATCTTTTTAAAACCAAGTATCATATACATCTGCCAATAATGTTTTTACTTAGTCATTTGTGAATGAGTAAATGGAAAACTAATTTGTCTTCCTGAATTGTGAAACGGAGTGTGGAAATAGAAGTTTCATATTGATATGTGATGAAGGAGATCTTGGAGGTCTTGGATTATACCACTTTCTTCTCTAAGAAGTTACTTTCCCCAAATTACCTGAACAATCCAAACCTTACTCCTTTCTTTGCTTGTGATTCCCAAGATCAACAACTTTGCTAAACATCTGATTTGCTAATCAACTTTGCTAATCACCCCAACCCTACTTCCCCAATCCCCATGCTCTTTCTTCTTTCCTCTTTACCTCAGATGCTTAGTTCTTGGATTGTTTCCATCTTTCCTAATCCCAATTCAGAATACTCTCTTGATTGTACTTTCAACTCTCAGGTCTCGTTATCCATTCACAGACTTTGTTGGGTAAGGCTTTCTCAGACTAAATAAGGCACCTGAAACTACCTCCTATATTCTGTCATGGGGACACTTCACTCACTGTGCTTTGAACTCATGGGTATTATACATGAACAGAACCACTCAAACAAGGACAGCAAAGGAGCAGTCTCTATCAATGCCTGTATGCCCTATTTCTTCCAGCAGGAGATGCTGATGCCCTCTATTTGTAGTCTTAGTTTATCACTTGGCTCAGCATGGATTTCATATTCCTGCCATAAACCTGTGATATACCTGGATGAAGCCCTGGGTACCTGAATGTACACGAAAGCAAAAAGCTCTCCTTATGGCATGTTCTAGTTCATTGACCAGCTTTCCATTTCCCTGCTGACTGTGGAGTCCAAAAGGAATGATGGAAGTATACCTGTTATTAATAAGCATGTATTGAGCTCCAAATGTAGAACAAGTTCATGTAACAGATGAGAGATATTTATTCATTCAACCAAACAATGATACTGACTACTCTGTGAGACAAAAAGACGAAAAAGAGACAGTTGCTGCTTACTGGTAATTTATTGTTGATATGGAAGCAAGAAATTTTGTAAATAACTATAAGATAAGGCAGAGAAAACAAAGTCCTACAAAAGAAGTAAGAATTTCCAGGAAATTCAGTTTACTTCCAGATGGGATGATCTAGGACAGTTTCATGGAGGAAGCAGTAGGTGAGTCGAAACTTTAGGGATGAGTATTTGGGATGCAAGGATTCAGGAAAACACCAGGCTTTTAGGAGGAGCAAGGCATAGTTTGATTTGAGTAGAGTGAATGAAGATGAGAAATAAGCTCAAATAGATTGAAAAAAAAGAAAAAAACCCGGGCAAAGCCCTAAATAAAAGCACCAGGATTTGGCTTAACGTTTTCCAGATGTATTTGCGCTGACCAGAGTTCTCAGAAGGCTAGAACAGAGGATCACAACCGTATTTTTATGGGGAAGACATTTCAAGGAGACCTGGCTCTCCACTTTTGTGTCAGAAGCAACTCCAAATGGCAAGTAAATATATAAGTAAAGAGCAGATAGACTCTGTCCAAAGTGACAAAATGAAAGAAGATGAGAATGTTCAGGAAAAAAGATAAATTGCAGTGATCCAAGATTTGTCCAGTAGACTGGGATGGCCTGATTTAATGCAAGTTGAATGGCCAACGAATAATGTGAGGATGGAGACCAGAGCCCCTGATCAATCATCAGCACAGTCAGAATTAAATAGCATATTGAAAAATATGGGGCTGGAGTGGTGGCTCAGTGGTGGAGAGCTTGCCTGGCATGCATGAAAACCTGGGTTCAAACCTCAGCACCACAATACACCTTGACGTGTGGGAGGAACAAAAACCAGATGAAAATCTAAACAAATCTGATTCCCTGTTTCTCTCTGTCTCTTACTCTCCCCTCTCTGAAAAACAAAAATAAAGAGAAATAGTGACTAACGGCAGCTAATTATGGTGGTTTTGTCCCAGTGGTTTATGCTAACACAAAAATTAAATTATATAAGTTAGTAGAGCTATATTCAGGGTTTTTTTTGTTTGTTTTTATTGTTTTTGGTACTGGGGATTGTACCTCGGGGCATTCTACTATTGAGCTGCATTCCCAGTGTCACCCCCACCCCTTTAAATTTTTTTTTTTTTTTGTTAAAGAGAGAGGGACAGTGAGTGAGAGAGGGAGAGAAAGACAGTATTAATTTTATTTGGTTTTTCATGTGGCCTTTGTTGCTCTAAGACTTCACTGTGTATGTGGCGCTGGGGTTTGAACCTGTGTACATGTGCATGCCAGGCAAGTGCTGTAACTGCTGAGCCACCACTGCAGTCCCAACCCCTTTTTAAATTTTGAGGCAGTTCTCTCTAAGTTGCCCTAGTTGACCTTGAACTTGTATTCCTCTTACCTTGGCCTCCCAAATAGCTGGGATTATAGATACACACCTCCACACAGCTACATTAAGTATTTTTACTTAAGATTAATTTGATCTAAAGTTATCTAGGGCTGATGGTAACACTGAGAAGAACTAGAGCAAAAATTCTGAGGAATAAATACATAATGGAAGTGGATAAACTAGGAACTTGGTGAGTAGGCGAGACCCTGTTCATACATGTTGATTCAAATGATTTATCTGATGGGTGAGAAATGCTAGAAAGAAAAGAAAATGCCAAAAAGTTGAGAAAGACTCTTCCGTCTGCACGCACATTTACCCAGGTTGCGTTAAAAGCACAAACACATAAACAACAAGAAGTCTCTTTAGTGCTAAACGAAACACTGTGAGAACGTGTGGCTGGTGAGCAGGGGATTTTCACTTTGTCATCCATTGCCCCACTTCTTCTGTGGGAACTACGAAAGAGAGCCAATCTTTATTTCATATCCTGTGGCTTGTTTTTGTTTTTGCTTTGTCGAGATGCAACATCATAGAATATTTACCCTAGGTCATTGGATATCATTTATTTATTCACTCATTAAATGAATGTTTATTGAGCACTGATGATATACGAGGTGGAGGGTGTAGAATGGGGCTTCAGATGGCCCCAAAGAGCTTGCTTTCTAGTGCAGAACACAGACTAACAACAAGTGAAAAGATAAATCAATAAATCAAGTAATTACCAATTATGTTCAGTGATGAAGGAGTCAAACGCTGGGTTGAAACAGAGAAGATGGGGGAAGCTCTTTCTAGGAGGAATTCAGACAGGGAGTGAGGTGCACCAAGGTGAGGGGGCATGCCCATATCCTCACGCAGTTAGTGCTAGAGTCCTGGCGTCTTGTGACTTTGTCACATGTTGTCTGCTTTGACACAGAATCTGCCTTCTGTTCTTTGAAATCTCTATGCATGTGGGATGGTTTCTTGGCTGGTTTCTAAAAGCAGGTGGGGGGCTGAGTAATGGGAAGAGAAGGGCTTTTACTGATGGGAGGTGCACTACGTGCTGCAGGTCTCTGAAAAACAGAAAAGGGACATAACAATCTTTTAGGGTCATTGCCCTTTCCTGGAGAAGACCTATATTGTGACATAATCCTTTGCAAAGGAACACGTGTATGGGTGTGTAGGGGGTGGGCTGGGCTGGCTGCTTTTGCTCTCACATCCATGGAAACACTCTGACAGTCCTTTGGTTCTTTCTCCTTGTTTAGGTGGGGCTGCTTGTCAGCCTTTGGATTAGGCAAAGGTATAACCATATGGTAAGGAAGGCCTCTAACTCAAGAAAATTAGCATTATGAATAGAAGGGTTGGACTGATAAAGAGAAATTTCATGGCTTCACAATTTTTTTTTTTTAAGAAAGAGGGACAGTGAGAGAGAGAGAGAGAGAAAGATAGAAGCAATTTTTATTTAATTTTTCATGTGACTTTCGTACCTCTGACACTTTGTTGTGTATGTGGGTATAAACTGCTGGGGTACAAACTCGTGTCCCCGCGCATGCAAGGCAAGTGCTATAACTGCCAAGCCATCGCTCCAGACCACCGTACATTTTGTAAAAGAACAGGAATTGTGTTTTCAACGGAACTAGACAGAGTGATATTTCTCTAACAAATGGGGTTTTACTAATGTGTATATTGACTTTAAACATTCTGATTCATAAAGTACAATGCCTTAAAGAAAGGTGTGTGTGTGGGGGGGATATGATAAAAATCGAAGAGAGATTGGTAGAGTGGGGGAAAGGGACCAGGAGGATGGAGGAGGGAAGGGAAGCTGAATGATACTGGCAGAATTATATTGTTATGTTCTGCGCATGCACAAATATATAACAAATCACATCCTATGTACAACTATAATGCACCAATAAAAATATGGGAAAAATACAGTGTCTGAGTCCAGTTTGGGGTTTTCAACCCAAGGCATATGGTAGGCAAAAGTTCAAGGATGAAGCAATGAGACTTGAACAAGTTCTTAGTAGGTCTATGCTGACATACCCACCAGAGAATGGGTCACAGTGCCCTCTGCTTCAGATGAAGTCTTCAGCACTCTGTAAAAATAATTGTCTTTAGAGTACAAGCACTATATATAGCACTATAATAGATGCTTTCCTGCCTCACTGTGGAGCGAAGGACACGTATCTGTCAGAGGCCTTTGGTTTCTTAGTTCTCTCTGTCATCCTAGTGAATACTTTCAACTGGACCTTACCATACCATAATATATAAACCATAAGCTGAATTACATTGACTTGTAGATTAAATATATCACTTTGTTTTGGATAATCTATTTTTTAGGTGAATTTTTAAGTTCTTGAACAACTATAGGCATGGCTGAAGTTCAAGTGGGATTTCAAAGTCATTAGTCACTAGAATTCTACTCAGCTATTTAAAAAAAATGAAATCATAGCCTTCGTTGGTAAATGGATGGAAAAGGAGAAAATCATGCTGAGTGAAATTAGCCAAACCCAGAAACTCAGGGGCCGGATGTTTTCTCTTATATGTGGGATCTAGAGTACAATTTAGGAAAGAGTGAGAGAACAGTAAGTTTAAGGAATAGACTCATCAAACATGGATTACCAATCAAATTCGGGACAACCTTGCAGACTAGGGATGGAGGGAAGGCGAGGGAGGAGGGGGTAGGGAGGATGGGGGTAAAGGAGGATATATGATGTGTGCGTGTATGAAGGTGTAACAACAAACCTCTTTATCATGTAAAATTATAATAGAAAATAAAATCTTGTATTAAAAAAAGACAAAGTCATTAGTCACATCTTAAACATGATTCAGCTAAACAGAAACCAAATTTAAAATAACCTTTCTGTATAACCAGTGGCAATCATTTTCTTAAGAGAGGTAGTAGAAACAGCTAGAGTACAATTTTGTTTCAGATCAAAAGATCAGGTACCACTGGTTTTCTGGGCTCTGGATATTCCTTCCCATTACCTTTTTTAATAAAAATGATCCACCCTTTTTGTGGCTGCAGAGGTGAAGGTCCAGAGATGGCCCTGAAATGTCTGAGGTTAATAATAGACAGTAGAGTAACATGATGGATACCTAAAAGATAATGCACATAGATGATGATAGGGCCATGCACAGTGTATTATGGCCACACAACATGCCCAGAGGATTCAGGGAGATGACACAGAGGTTGACATTTGGACCAGGCCTTCAAGGATGAATAGAATGTTCCAGGTGAAGGAACAGTGCAGAGGCAGGGTTGCTGGAGTCTTATGAAATGGAAAGCAGCACAGGGTGGCCAGAGAACCAAGGGGATGGCAGGAAATAAGGCCAGAAAGTTGGACTGGGCCTATGTTGAAAGGACCTCAGACTAAGGAGTGTGGACTCTATTTGGAAGAGTTAGTTTGTGGACTTTTAAAGAAACTTCTGTAAGATTTTAAATCAATGGGTGATGCAATCAAACCCATGCGTTAGAACAGTGTTTCTTTACATGTGGCCCTGGACCCACAAATTGTTAGAAATGAAAATTCTCAGCCCAGACCTACTAAACCAAATGCTGGGGTGGGCCCAGAGATCTGTTTTAAGAAACACTCCAAGTTTTTTGAAGGCCTGCTAAAGTTTGAGTTTGAATCTCCTTTCAGCTTTCAGAGTTTGGAGTGAGGGATTCCTCCTGGGAAGTTTCTGAAGAGTCCCCAGGAACATCAGGAGGTCTTGCCCTTGAGGGTACGTACAGAAAGACTATGGATTCTTACCCCTCACTTGGCTTTGCAGAAAATACAAGGTGGCCAGAGCAGAGGCAGAGTAGATATTAATTCATTCATTCACTTCTTCACTTATTTGCTTGACAATCCTTTCTTGGCAGTGACTCTGAGAGGGCATTGTACTGGGTCTTGGAGAAGGAACTCTGGCATCTATCTGTCCCTGTAAGGGACTCACATCTAGTGGCATCAGACCTTTTCTGGTTGGAGCAATATCCCAAATGCTTCCTAGTCTCTTTCTTTTTACCTTAAAAATTAATGAACAGGTCTGGAGTGGTGGCTCGGCGGTTACGACATTTACCCCAGCACCCACGTTCACAGTTAAGTGTCAGAGCAATGAAAGCCATGTGAAAAACTCAATAAAAATTGATTCTCTCTGTTCTCTCTCTCTCTCTCTCTCACTGTCCTTCTCTAAACAAAAAAAAAAAGTTAATGAGCAAATCTTTGGCCAATTTCAATATCTTCAAGGTTGAGGATGATGATAATGGCTATTATTGATTGAACACTTTCTATATGCCAGACCCTGTTTTTAAGCTCTTTGCCCTGATAGAATCCTGGAATCACAACAGCTCCATGAAGTAGGTTCTACAATTATCCACTTCTTACCAGCAAGTGAACTGAGGCATGTAGAGGATAAACATCCTGTCTGTTTTTCTACAAATCTGCAAGTGCAGAATTGAGATTTGAGCCCAACCATCCACCATACTGACAACATCTTTCAACTTGCTAGTTTGGCAGAATATTGGGAATTCCAGGAGAAAGTAAGTTCATTACATTGTAAGAACAGATTTTTTGAGGGAAATAGGGAGAAAATATCTTCCTTCTTTTCCCTACCACCTCCTTGAACCTGCTGTATGGAATCGGTTCCTTTCTGTCCCTTGGTATTTCTAGTCACCTGTAGCTAGTAAAAAGATTTCTAGTTATTTGCTATCACAAAGATGATCTCTCTTCAATAATGAAATTTAAACAATCATAAGTGTTAGAACTCTATATTTCACTTAAGATTCTCCACTGAGATGCAGCTATGTCAAACCCTGGGTGTTGTGGGGAACAAGGCATGGTTGACTTCCTCTGGGATTCTTCACCTTGGTCCTCCCACTCCTGACTCCTGCTACTTTCTTCAGGGCCCCAGCAAATCACTAGGAGGAGCAGCAGGGAGGACAGGTCAGGGGTAAGAAAGGTCCTGTTGATTGGTACCAGTGTCATTTGCCAGTGGTTTATGCTGACCTTGGCAGATGACTTCAGCCAACTCCAGGCTTGGGGGATTTCAAAGAAGATTCTTTGTTTGGGGTGCACTTGTGGGATCTCTGGTTAGCTATACTGAGAACATTCGACTGTACTACTAGGGTCAAGCCTTAGACACATGTTCTCTGTGGCTGTTTGTTTTCTCCCTTAAGCCTCCATAAATCCAGGGTCCATCCCTGGCTAAGGTGACCAAGCATCCCTCCAGGCCAGTTCTCTTTTCTGAGTGGTTTCCCCCCCCACTTGGAACACTCATGTATCCTTTGTCCCAACAAACATTGGGTCTACACTCAGCCTCTCATTGATTGAGTTGCCCTGGCAGCTGCCTCTCTGTTTTTCCAGTATGCATGAGATTTGAACACCATGTTTGCTGTGTTCTGTAGACTCACTGAACTCAAATCTATCACTCCAGGTGGGTTTCTTGAAAACCCTCCTGCTTGGCTTGAGGTGATAGGAATACATTCCTCCCTTTCCCTGTGGGGATGAGGAGGTAACGTTCCATAACTCTCACAACTTTTTAAAAAAATGCTTAATTTCAAATCATACCTAATTCCAGTCCTTTATATCTTAGAGGCTCATGAGGGCTAAGGGTAATAAAACTGGGTTAGCCATGTCCCTAGCTTGGGTGGTTTTAGTTAATACTAAGATAGAAAAAGTCCCTTGAAAATATACTCATTAATGGTATAAATTATTCTTTCCTTATGATTCTCTTGAGTTCTCTTTCCACATCCTTCACTCCCAAGGACTTGAGATCTTTTAATTTGCATTTAAGGGGATAACTAAGTATTTGAGAAATGTGTAGGCTGAGCTTTTTACTTGTTGTTTAAAATTATAACTAATGATTCATTAAAGGGATACCAATTTGTAAAGTTTAAATAGAGTTTTAACATAAAGAAGGTGGGAAAATAATCCTTATCAAGGTTACCCCACTTGTGGTGAGTCAGAGGTCCAGCAATACATGCTATTGATTTTCGGATACCCTAGGTTTATTTTTTATGTCCCTCTCCTGACCCTGACCTCTCAAACTGTAGCCACAGTAGCAAGATTTATTTAACATTTCCTGAGTGGCGGAGAAAAGGAAAGTGAGACAAGCAGTATAAATTTTTGAAGGGAGAAATAAAGAAGGGGAAAAGGACAGATTTTTGCCATATGCTGTTGGCAGCTTGATCTAAAGTTTCCTGAGCAGCTGAAAGTAGAGATTACGGACGACAGCAATTCTTTGTTCAGACGCCTACTGAACTATGCAAGTTCTAAATATGGAATTTGCAAGAAAGGAGACTAAGATATCTATATTCTCTTACCCTTAAGCTTGCTGAAGAAATATGAACAGTCTAGAAAAGAGAACACATTCCATTTTGAAGTAACTAAATTATTTATTGCTGATGTATAGCCAGACGTTAGTGTTGATTACACAACAAATTAATTAATTTAGCAAATACTTACCATGTAATATGTGCCTTACACTGAATTGAGGGGTTGGGGGCACAACAATGAGTAAGAATTGTAATTGGTATCAATCACAGAATTGTAACTGGTATCAGGAATCAGATAAGAAAAATGGCAGTTGCAGTGTGTTATGGTAAGGGTTATTAAGGAGAGGTCCAGAGAGGGTACCTACTTTGGACTGGAGTCTGGTAGTAGTGACAAGAAGGCTTCTTGAAGGAGGTGACATATGCCCTAAGATCTACAGAGTGACCAGGTGTTAGATGCATAAGAGAAATGAATATTTCAATAATGCACACATTTAAAAATGTAAATAAAGAAGGCCAATTTGAGATGCAGAATTCTTTTTTATATCCAGAATGTAGACCAAGTACTCACTTGCAAGCATGTGTTTTCTAAAGTATTTAAGGATGTTGAAAATACAGAACAAAGAACTGGACTGGCACCCAGTAGCCCTGAAGATGTTATGACAGATTTTCTGTTTGCACACGTTGCCTCTTGTCTCTGATCAGAGAAACTCTAATCATTAGAGACAAGCATGTCCTGAGTCCCTCCTGGGGGTGGGATCTATTGCTAACAGTTCATAAAACGGATGCCAACCTCCAACAGATGTGATCCAAGGCTTCAGAGCAGGAAGGGGGTCAAAGTAGAAAAAAAAGTTATAAAAACTCCTTAAGGAGGGTGGGTGGGGTGTGTACGGTCATTTGTCCTTTAGTCCCGGCTGACTTTAGCTTATGAATACAAATATGCATTAGTAGAGTTGTTGAGAAGCACCTAGCCATTTATCCTTCCAGAATATTAAGAATTCCAGTGAGTCTCCTGCCCCCGGCTTTTCAAGCATTATGAGTCACATGGAAGGTACTCAGTGTTTGCTAAATCAATTAATTTACAGGCAAGCTTGCTCAAAAGAAAAAGGCTGATTATAGGTTGGATGGCATTGGGGCCTGCTTTTCCTCCTGTGTTCCTTCGGCTTCTCATTGTCTGTTGGCCAGCTCTCTCTGCTTGGCTAAATCAATACTGGCTTATCCTTAATGGCTTCCTGCAAATGTCAGCTCCACAGAGTCCCTCTGCAGAGTAAAGGACTCCCTCCTTCAGCCTCTCACAGCCCTCGTCCACGCCACTATCGCTACCAACCATGCTGTACTGGAGCGATTTGTTGGCATGTTTGTTACACCTGTTCTAGACTTTTGTGTGTGTGCTTGACTTCCATTCTCATGGTGCCTAGTATGGTGCCTTCCCAGGAAGGGTTAGTAGGTATTTTGAGTGAAGAAATTCTATGTCCGTGTGTTAGTTAGGGTTTGCATCTGCAACCAAAACACCTGACCAGAATGAATCAGAGAAAGAAAAGTTTATTTTGGCTCCTGGTTTCAGTTGTTTGGTAGATGATTGGTTGACTCCATTGCTCTGGGCCCAAGGTGAGAAGAACCTCATGGTGGAAGGGTGAGGCAGAGGAGCACTACTCTGCTCATGGTATCCAGGCAGCAGAGAGGAAGAGGGGAACTGCAGGGAACATGAATCCTTCTAGGGCATGCCTGCTGAGAGCTACCACTTGGTCCATTCAAACTGGGACAAACTGACCAGATTAAACTTCTGAATATTCCTGCAGCAGCACGGGTTTTGGAAGATACCTCATATCCAAACCATAATAGTCCATATACCAAATACTAATTGTACAATGTGTTCCCCTCCAACATACTTGCAATCTTATTTCCAATAAATTTTCCAACTCAACTGCCAGCTTTTAAGATGCACTTTCTACTTTATTAGATCAGTTAGCACTCACATTGGGCAATACTTCTGAGCCCCTTGGCAGGGGTACCTGGCACTGTCCCGCATGCTGCCTCTCCACTGGAGGGTTTGGGATAAGGGCTGGCGTCATCAGCTGTTAGAATCAGAGACACTCACTTGCTCCTTAATTTGAGAGCTTTGAGTTGAGGACCTGACATGGCCAACTAACACACAGCTCTGCAGCATAGAGGAGGACTCACTGCCGGCTCCTAAATCTGTCCAGACTTGCATTCATTTTTCTCTAGAACAATCCTGGTGAAGAAGAAAAGCAGTTGCTAGCCTGACCCAAGACCTTTTAGAGACTCCTGGGTTATTAAAAATTAGCGAAATGCCAAGCATTTCCTTGCTGCTTTCAACTTGTAAAATTCCTGTGCGATTGTGTTTTTATTAAGGAATTATTTTACATAACTTCACAGTAGAGTGGTTAAGTCTGGAGCCCAGACAGCGTGAGTTCAAATCCTGGTGCAAGCCTTATTAACTGTGTGATGTTGGGCATACTCTGGTCTTTTTGAATCTTAGTTTCTAATGTATAAAATGAGCATAGTAGGAGCTGGAGAAGTGACTCAGTGGTAGAATGTTTGTTTGGCATGTGTGAGGACCCAGGTTTAAACCCCAGCATCACATACACAACAACTAAGTGTCAGAAATACAAAAACCTGATTAAAAAAATAAATGAAATTGACTCTCTCCTTCTCTCTTAAAAAAATGAGCATGGTAGTACCTCCTCAAAGGGTATTTTGAGGATTAAATATGTCTTCCAGACTTTTAGAACAGTATGTACTACGTAAGTGTTGGTTATTATTGTTATAGTTGTTATTGTGTTAATATACTTCAAACACTGCCACCTGCTAATAGCGTTTTGTTTTGTTTTGTTTTGGTTTTTTAAAGAGAGAGGGACAGTGTGAGAGAGATAAAGAATCAATTTCATTTAGTTTATCATTGCTCTGAAACTTAGTTGTGTACCTGGTGCTTGGGTTCAAACCTGGGTCCTTGCACGTGGCAGGCAAGTGCCACAACCACTGAGCCACTGCTCCAGCTATAATAGTGTGCTAAATTGAGTTTTATCTTCAGGGCTGGGGATACAGCTCAGTGGTAGTGCACTTGCCTAGCATGTGTGAGGACCTGAGTTTTGCAGTATGGAAAAAGAAAAAAAAAGTTTTATCTTGAATATCATTCTCTTTTTCTCTTTTCAGGGTATCTTGGTGACTGTATACATAATTTTTTCTGCATAACAAAATATTAAAGGCCCTTTGCAAATGGAAGCCTGGGTCATATGGTATCTTGGAACCCTCCTTCATGAATTAGGATGGCTGCCCCTGCTTTTGAGAGTGGTAATTGCTCCAATTATAAGCATCTACCCAAGAGAGAGGACCCTACCAGCTCCCAGTGGCACACACTCTGTTTTGGGAGTAAGTCTGTATGTAACTTCCATGATGACAATTCAGGGACCGTGAGTAAGACAGAGAGGGCAGCCCCACAGCAAGAGACAGACATACAAGTTGCTAGAGTCCGGCAGTCAATTGTTTGGCAAACCACAAGGGCACAGTTCTTTCTTCTGTTTAAATATCAGATTCTGTCTCTCCCTGGCTAAAGTTAAAAGTGACTGTGTTTCCAGTTGGCATGGCACAAGTTCTACATTGCTAATAGGCTCCCTGGCACAATGCAAAGAGCCCATGTGCCAGTACTTGCAGTACCCACAGAGGACTGTGCTAATCTCTTTACCTAAATATAGTTGTGACTGTCACCATCCAACCTGTGGGTGGTGTGCAGTTGCCACCTGCGTACCTTACAAATTCACGTGTCATCTAATACCTTCCTGCTGCTGTCTTAGCAAGATCTTGGAGGAGTGGCCTAAAAGTGGTGTGGAAGCTAACTGAATGGGAGCCAGAGAACAGGCAGGGTGTCCCGACCTCTGAGGTAACACTGAACTTCGTGGTGACCTTAGCTCCTACCCACCCTGCTGGATTGGAATTCAGATACTACCATCAATGCCATGATGTTAGGAGGCCTGTTCTGTATCCTGCCAAATCTTGGCCACAGTCCAGTGCCACCAATTATCTCTTGCCTAGCAGCAGTGAAGTGGCAGTCATAACGGAAAGGTGTGGGGGTGGCTGCTCTGTGATTCTGGGCATATACTGCTGGGGAGCATGACTACAAAATCCCTGCCACCCTCCACTTAGCATCTTGAGAAATGGCACCTTTGTGGCTAAAGACATGAAGGGCAAATGAGAAGGAGTTTATTTCAGCAAAGCAGTCCAAATCATTACGATGACTCCAAGGAGACTTTTACTAAACCCTTCTGCTCCACTGGTGTGTATCATTAGCTACTGCTACCTTACACCTAGGAGGTGTGGGCACCTGGTGGGGTGGGGCATAGGCTGCCCAGTGATTGAGTTATTTATGGGGCAATTATTTTCCTGGGTTTTGTTTGTGCAAGAAGAAACTACCCATGTCAGTGTCATGCTTGAGGACCCTGTATTTTTAATGTGATTTATCTAGAGCAGGTGATAAGCCCTATCTGCCACCAGGTGAGAAGACAAAGGAGGACACAGGAGTGAATACATTCAACTCCTTGGGTCTCTAGGCTGATGCAGGTGGGGCACTTGGCCTTGAAGTTTTCAAATTTCTACCTGGGAAGGGCAACATTTAATATATTGTGAGTACCGAGAAAGATAATTTTTTTTCCATCTAGTACTTTCACTTTGTGCATAATGAGGAGAGATTCTCTAATGAAGTGGCTTTCTAACTACATTTTTTAAAATCTACATTTTTTAAAATCAGAGGAATATTTTTCTTTCCATGGGGAATCTTCATGTTGCACACCAGTACATAAAACTGGAACAACAACAATGATAGCAGGAGACCCTGCCTGTTGACAAGTGGAGGCAGCAACACATCACACACTCTACTCTCAGGAAAACCACTCTTTGGGGGTGGTTGTCAGCTTAAAAGGAGATAATTCTGTTAAAATAAGCACTCAATAGTTGTCAGTAGGTAGTTTTATTATGTGGCACTGGTAGAACACATCTGGTCCAGCTCTCAGATATCTCTGTTAGTGACATGCTCACAAGCCAGGAAGCAAAATGATTCCATCATTTAAACATGCATGTACATTTAATACCCTCTTATTAGAAATGCAGTATTTGGTCTGATTTACCGTAAATAAATCAAGTTCAATCCTTGGAGTGCTAAAATGATGACAAATAGAATACCTGAATAGATGGAAAAGCTCCCTAGAGAGGTGAATTGTAAAAGAACTAGCTTTAAATGATATGGCCTTGTTCCCCTAAAATACTTTACAAAGTGATGAGAACAGCTGACCTTCACATTTTTACTGATCAATTGAAAATTGAATCTTGCCAGGATAAGAGTATGAACTCAAGTAAAAATACAGAGCTTTTGCTGCCTTTGCGAAGCCACATGTGTGCCCCATTCTATCCTTCTGACATATGGCCCAGATTTGACCCATGGGAATACATCCAACAAAGAACATAGTTTATGAAGTCATCCTAACCTGGATTCAAGTCCTGGTTTCACCATTTTCTAGCAATGTGATCTTGGATAAGTCACTTAACTTCTTTTATTTATTTATTTGTTTAGAGAGAGGGACAGTGAGAAAGAAAGAGAGAAGCAAGTTTATTTAGCTTTTCATGTGGCTTTCATTGCTCTGACACTTTGTTGGGTACATGGTGCTAGGGTTCAAACCCATGTCCTTGCACATGCCAGGCAAGAGCTGGAACCATTAAGCCACCACTCCAGCCCCACTTACACTTAACCACTTTTAAATTTCCTCATTTATATATATATATATCCTATACATATATAAGATAAAGCCTGATAAAGTTATTGCTCAATAATTACTAGCTACTAGTATTAGTTTAATTTTATGCTAAAAAGGTACAATTCATCTATTAGCCCTCTTTCCCAGGAATTTCTACCTGTGACATGTTCACAAGTCGGGAATGAATGGGTGGGAACATTGTTATGGTTTAGATATGAGGTGTCCCCCAAAAGCTTTTGTGAGACAACGTGTGAATGTTCAGAGGTGGAATTATTAGATTGTGAGAGCTTTAACCTTAATTGGTGGATTAATTCACTGATATGGATTAACTAGTGGTAACTGTAGGCAGGTAGAGTGTGGCTGGAGGAGGTAGTCACTGGGGCATGCCTTTGGGGTTTTTATATGCTGTCCCTGGTGAGTAGAGCTCTCTCTCTCTGCTTCCTGATTGCCATGTCCTAAGATGCCTTCTTTTGTCACACTCTTCCACCATGATGTTTTTCCTTATGTTTGGCCAGATCTATGGAGTCAGCTGGTTGACTAAATCTCTGAAACCAGGAGCCAAAATAAACTTTTCCTCTTCTGAGTTGCTCTTGTCGGGTACTTTGGTCACTGTGATGAGAAGCTGACTAAAACAAACATGAATTAGTTTAAGTTCAGTTATAATTGGAGGACCAACATTGACTTAAACCCAGTAAAAATTTATTTC
Organism: Aplodontia rufa; assembly: GCA_004027875.1. Taxonomy (NCBI): domain Eukaryota; kingdom Metazoa; phylum Chordata; class Mammalia; order Rodentia; family Aplodontiidae; genus Aplodontia; species Aplodontia rufa. Next base: position 21,817 of record PVKS010017170.1, on the reverse strand, counting down.
TCTTTCTTTAAAGTCAGGAAGTAGGCTTTACTCCAAGAAGTCCCTAGAATTGGCTCCTACTCTAGTGTGTGATATTCATTTCCAAGTCAATTCATGGTCCACGATGGTGTATGTAATTCCAGCTGTCTGGTCTTCGTTCCAGCTAACAGAAAGGTGTAAGGAGTTTGAGAAGGGCAAAAGGCAATGCTAGCTGTTTCTTAAAGAAGGGGCTGTATGAATTTATTTACATTTCATTGACCAACATGTAGTTCTATGATCTTTCCCTACCTTCAAGGGAAAATGTAGCCTATTCTGGATAGTGGTATTCCCAAATTTAATTTTCATTACTATTGAAGAGAGAGAGGTTAGACACTAGCGACTGATTATCAATCTCTGTTACAGTGAGCTACTTTTCAGGGCATTTAGAGTGGGGAATTTGAATGGGCTGGATGGCACAAGGGAAAAGAATTAAAGTGGGTGGTGTTTGATAAGCTGGAATTGTCTTTGATCTTACCAAGAAAATATCTTGGATTACTCTGTACAATAAGGCAGCTGGTAGCCACACGTGACCATTGAGTATTTAGATGTGGCTATTCCAAATTGAGATGTGCTACAAGTTTAAAATACAATATCGGATTTTGAAGACTTGATATGAAAAAAGGATGTAAAATACCTTTTTAATAATTTTAATAGTGCCTGCATGCTGAAATGTTAATATTTTTGCATGTATTGGGTTAAATGATATTGTTAGAATGAATTTCACCTGTTTCTTTTCACTTTTTAAATTTCAAATCATATATGTGGTGTCATGAAATTTCTGTTGGAAAACACTGACCTAGAATGTCCCGATTCTACTAGGACTTTTATCTTTAGAAAGGAGATTCCATTGTTCCCTGAATGAATTATTCAATGAATGATGAATTCTCTAACAAGACATTCAAAAAGCAAGATTTTGGCACCATACTTCTAAGTGTTTCTGTGTTTCTTCAGGGGACAGATCTTAGTGTTGCCAACTGCTAAGAGCATCCAAATGAACTCTAGCTCATGGTATTTCTTGTTCAGTGAACCATTCTTGAGTTCCATTTTAGGATCACCTTTAGTGTTTACTATGATATGCTTGGGAGGAGTGATGAGTCTGAACTTACAAAAACTGTAATGCTTATGATAAGGAAATTAATTTGCTACCCCCTAATTTGTGCATTTTTATTTCTCTTCCTGTCCAGGGTCCCTAATTTCCTCGATCAGTGGTTCTCAAAGTATGGGTTGTAGACCCTGCAGCATCACTATCACCTGGGAGCTTGTTATAAATGCAGATTCTTAGGTCTCACCCCAGACCTAAGGAATCAGACACTGTGGGATTTGGGCCTAGCACTGGGTGTTTTAACAAGCCTCCAGATGATTCAGCTATAAACTAAAGTTTGAGAATCATCAGTTTAAAGCTATAGTTTATCTTGCTAAATAAACCTTAACCTCCATAAGCCGGATTCAGTAATTTTTTTTAATTAAAAAAAATCACCCTGTTTAATGCTGTATATCGCAAGAGGGAAAGTATGCAAGAATTATTACCTTTTGGTTGTAAATGTGATATCACATTTCTTTCTGGTTTCTGAGTAAAATTTGATAAGAAAGTTACAGCTCATTTGGAAAGTATGAGGCTGGAGGCTGTTCTTTGGGTGAGTCTCCTTAGCTCGCCTCATGGGCTGAGACCTACTCTAGGTTTACCGTAATTCCTCCCAGAACCGGCAGTCTACTCGAGGCCCCACCTGCTGGCTCTGGTGGCCACCTGGACTTCCTGTCTGTTCCTATGCAACTTCTGCTCCCTATTTTTCCCCTCCCCAGGCTGATTCCCTCCCCTCTGAGTGGCATTCTTTACTATCCCAAACAGGTGTCCTCACTTCCTTAATTTTATTCGGTGTGAGCAGTTTTGCTGTGTAAGGTCTTTCCCTACTCCTAAGCCCTCAAATTGTGCTGCGGGCCCTCCAAGTCCAGTTCTTCTTCCAAAGCACAGGCTCCACAGTCCCACTCCTGAACTCTGACGCATAATGAGTGGCTCAGCCAGCAGCAGTGTGAAAATGGCTCCATCCATCACTACACAAATGCTTGGGAATCTGCAAAAATACCTGCTGACAATGGGTGCCTTGCTGACCAGCACCTGCAAAACTCTCCCCTGGGGACTAAACTTTTCTATGAAGCTCAAAGCACTCCTGAGTTTCTTTTTCTTTTCAGCTAAAAACAGAAATGTGTTTCCTCAGAGTCCTGAAGGCTGGAACCCCCACGGTCCAGGTACCATTGGGATTGGTTTCTGGTGAGGGCACTCCGGTAGTTTTATAGATAGATGGCTGTCTTGCTGTGTCCTCAAATAGCCTCTTCTTTGTGCACAATTGAGGGGGAAACTGGCATTCTGGTATCTTTTCCTTATCTTTCCTTTTTTAATCATTTATCTTTCTAGATTGAGAAAAAAATTGCATATTATATATTTATCACGTACAGCTGGATGTTTTAAAATATGAAATGGCTGCATTGAACTAATTAACATATGTGTCACTTCACATATTTATTGTTTTTGTGGTGAGAACACTTGAAATTTAGTCTCAGTGATTTTCAAGAGTACAATCCATTGTTTTTAACTGTAGCCATCAGGTTGTGAAGCAGATCTCTGAATTTATTCCTCCTAGCTGAAAGTTTGTATCCTTTGACAAATGTGTCACCATTCCCCTTTGAGTTTCTTGACCTGCTGGTGGAAAGTCATGCCTGAGATCCTGCCTGCCTGTCAGCAGGTCTCCTGGCCCTTTGGGGCAGGGATTAGGTGGGGTGGATGGGGTAGGGATGGGATATCAGTGGATCTGAAAACTGATGCCCTGCCCTTTCTAGCTGTTACATGGATAGGTATCAACAATGTGTATGCCATCTTGTAGTTTATGAAATCGGCAGATTTAATAATTTACAAAGTACCTCAACCACTCCGAGAGGGGAACAGAGAGTTATCCCCATTGTTTGTTGTTTGAGGTGGTTCAAACAATAAAAGGCAAAGTGGAGCTTATATCTATTCAGGTTTTATGTCACCCTGACCTTTAGTTTACCAAATCCCCCTTATTAAGCAGATATAATTTCGTTCTAATAAAGCCCAAGAGACAGCTCGATGGCTTCATTCAATGAAGATTTGACATAGTGAATGCCATTTGTGAAAATCGCTTTTATATTGAGTTTACAAATTGCAGTCACATTCGTTACTTTTGCTAATTTCTGCAATGACTGTATGTAGAAGCTTAGATTATTCTTGTTTTACAGATGAGAAAACTCAGACCCAGGTAGCAATCATAGCAGATTGTCACTCAGTTCTTCTCACAGTAGAACCTCTGTCCCCTATGTGCTGCCCCTCTCTGCTGCAAATAGAAAGAAGATGAACCCAGTAAGGCAGGGTGGCCCCGAACCGTTCTGATTAGAAATACAGATAACTTGTGTTTCTTCCTTAAGCCTTCCATGAAGTCTCCCAAGATCTGGACGTGGAACCTAATGTCTCAGGAGATGCTTGTGTCTGAGGCAGGAAGCTGAGACTAGAAAAGCTGCATGCAGAGAACTGCATCTAGTTTCTTCCAGACTCCTCAAGTTTTGCATGTGGGATATTTCTTTTTTTTAAAAAAATTAAATCCGTTTTTAACAAACATACAAAAACACAAAGATCGTTCAGGGTACAATGTGATGTTTTATGCATATATACCTTGTGTATACCTGTACAATGTTATATCTTAAAAATTATTTTAAAATTAGTTTATTTAAATCAAGTTAAACATATCTTGTCAGACAGTTATCATTCCTTTATGGTGAAAACATTCAGAATCCTTTCTTCCTGCTTTTTAAAATACACAGTATAATATTTTGTTTTGGGGGAATTTCCTTTTGATGGGTGTTTTGGGTGGGCCTTAGGGTAGGAGGTCATTGAAAGAACTCTGACAACTAGATCTTTTGCTTTATTCTTTATATATAATTTTCTACCCATCTAAGGTTTGGCTTTCCTGCAAAGCAACACTGACTCTAATTAAATTTTGTCTAGCAAAACACTGACCTAGATAAGGCAGCTCAAAAATCAAATTTCATTTTTTTGAGGGACAGCCATCTCTTCCCTATTGCAAATTCCGTGTAGTAGTAAGAGTCACAACTCTTCTGAAAATAGACATCAATTGTTAAACTGATTCTTCAAAATTCTCTGTCAAGAATTTCCATAGTCAGAAGGCTCTAGAACCTTTAACCAGAATTGGCATCATCTGGGAGCTTATTAGAAATGTAGATGCATGCTCTGTTTCAGCTATCTTGAGTCAGAATCTGCATGTAACAAGATCTCTCAGTGATTCATGTGCATGTTAACATTTGGGAAGCACTAGTGTGGGATACCTTTTTGTTTAGTAATAGAATTGGTCCTCCACATCTCTGGATCCAACCAACCTCAGAGAAAAATCATTTAAAAAATTTTCACCTCTACCAAACATTAACAGGCTTTTTTTCTTGTCATTATTATCTACACAGGCAGTGTAACAACTATTTACATATTATTTAATTAACATAAGCCCACACATTTCCATGGTTCACTCTTTACTTCATTCAATTCTTTCCAAATATCACCTCCTCGTAGACATCTTCACTAATTATGCATAAATCTATATTCTAAATTTTTTATAGCTTTTTATCCTACTTTACTTTTCTTCATAGCACTCATCTTCATCTTCAACTTTTTTTATACACACACATAAATATATATATATATATATATATATATATATATATATATATATTTCCTTTTTATTTGTGGGACAGATGGTACTGGGATTGAGCTCAAGGGTGCTTAACCACTGAGCCACATCCTCAGCCCTTTTTAAGTTTATTTTAAGATAGAGTCTTGCTAAGTTGCTAAGGGCCTAAATTGCTCAATCTGGCTTTGAACTTGCGATCCTCCTGCCTCAGCCTCCCAAGTTGCTGGGATTACAGGTGTGTACTACCACATCCAGCTCAATGTTATATCTTAAAAATTATTTGAAAATTATATTTGTTTATTCTTCCCCTGCTGCATTAGAATAACATCTTTGAGGACAGGGACTCTGTCCACTTTAATCTCCATCCTATATTCAGTACACAGAAAGGTGACTGGTGCATGGTGAATAGCCTATAAAGATTTGCTGAATGAATGAATAAGAGAACCACGTCTGAGCACCTGTCAAGCCATAACCATGGGCATGCTTGGGTGACTTTGGAAACCTAGCATTGAAGACAATGTAGTGCTTTGTTTAGACAATTCACCTCGACTTGGAACACAGCCCCAAGCTTAGTGGCCAAGCAACTAGTATTAGTTTATAACCAATGAATGTTAAAGCACACCTCATAAACAAAACAGGTAACAAGGTACTTCTTCTATACCCAATCAGACCTTAAATTATTATTGTTCAATAGACTTGAGGCAAGAGATGTAGCTAATGACTTTTTGCTAAAAAAGAAATCCACAAGTTGTTTGCTGCCAAGAAGAATAACCCAGCTGCAATTTAGTATTTGCAAAACATCCATCTAAGCAAACAAGGACTTTCATTGGTTTTTCTTTTCTTTAGTTTTTTTTTAATTAAAGCAATTTTCAGAGCAAGATTGGGTTTACAGAAGAATTGCACAGAAAGTAAAGAGAGTTCTCATGTACTCACTCCTCAGTTTTCACTATCATTAGCTGTTTGAATTTTTATGTTGTATTTGTTATCACTGATGAATAGATGGTGATATATTATTATTAATTAAAATCCATAGTTTACATTTAGATTTACTCCTTGTGTTGTATGGTGCTATGGATTTTGCCAAATGATAATATAATTCACCTAAAAATTCCCTTTATTTTCTCTTCTCTCTCCTCTCCCAGATTTTGGAAACCATATCTTTCTATTGTCTCTATAGTTTTGGTTTTTATATTTTTCATGATAAAAGTGATTGTTGTAAATGGAGGAGGAATTGAAAAGAAATAAACAACAAAAATTAGGGTGGTATGTTGTCAGTTTAATTCTCCATTGTATATTTAGTACCTAGGATAGTGACTGGAGAGAACTAGGACTAATCTTTTTATATTTTAATAGATTTCCTTCAATACGTGATCATCTACATATATGTATCTAAACACCATATATGTGTGTATATATAATTATATGTATAGTCTCATGTGTATAAAGGTTAGTCCATTTATGCTAAATTTATTACATTGTTAGTATACTTCAGACTCCTGCTATGAACTTTATATATATCCTTCTTTAAATCTTGATCATAAAAGAATTAGGCAATTACAGTTACACTCAAGGTACTTCTGAACTTACAATAGGGTTTTATTATCTAATAATAAAAATATTTAATAACAGACATTCATAGTTTGCAAAAAAAATCTCATATAAATGATCTTACCCTCAAAACTATCTTTTGAATTACTATTAACTTTGTTTTACTGTGAGTTTAAGTGGCTTGTCCTGGAAACAGGTCTAGTATTAAGTTTTCCCATGCAATATTTTACATCATTGTCCTGTTGATTCACACTGAACTCAGGGCTAATCAAAACTTTTTTTCCTACTCATTTCAGTGTTAAACTATGTCACATGCATTCTAAATTATTTTCTGTCAATACACATTCATAAAAACTAAACTGCTATGATTCTTCTATGTTTTACTCATTTACATCAATGAGTAAAACAGTTTATCTTTGATCGTGTGGGAACTACAGTTTTTTTAGTTCATACTTGTTTTGTTGACTAAGTTATAGTGGTATAGATTTTTTGAGTTCCATTTTGCCATCAAAGTATTACTTTTGTGAAGATATACTTTTATATCATTTGCAAAGTTGGAACCAAAAATTATTTTTTTGGTACCCAGGAGTGCTTAACCTTAGAGCCACATTCCCAGCCTTTTTATTTTTCATATTGAGACAGGGTCTCAGGAAGTTACCTAGGACCTCGCTAAGTTGCTGAGGCTAACTTTGAACTTGCAATCCTCTTGCCTTAGCCTCCTGAGCTGATGGAACTATAGGTGTGTGAAACCATGACTGGCTCAAATTTTATGTTCTTATCTAAATTTTTGAATCTCTATGTTAAGTCCTATATTGACTGAATTTAAAAAAGATAGTGAAAGATGGAGTTGTCTTTGGTTAAATTTGCTAATCAAATTTTGTAGCTGCCTAACACTTTTCCACAAGGATATCATAAAATATTTCATCAAATGATTCCCCAAACTTGAAAGTCACTTGTGCAACAGTATTTCCTAGTATCTGGAATGAATTTTGCTGTCTATAAGTTATACCTCAGTAAACTAGACTCATAAAATTTAGTAAATCTAGTAGTCATGTTGGAACAATAATAGATCCTAACTAAGTGTATTTTAGGAGTGCCAGAAAGGTTTATAATTAGAAAACTTAATAATATAATTTACAGAGCAACAAATTAAACAACAACAAAAAAATAACAGTGGTAGTGCGTCACCATGGTGGAGCTTAGTATGCATGAAGTTCTGGGTTCAATTAATAAAAGCCAGAAAAGGTTTTGATATAAACAGCAGCCCTAATTAAAATTTTAATTAAAATATTGATGGTACAAGAGAAACTTACAAAAATTTATCAGGAGACATGTATAAGAGTATTCATAACAAAAGGTAGAAATTACCTGAATGTCCATCAACAGGAGAATGGATAAATAGCTATGGTTTATTCATACAATGAATTATTATGTGGTTGTCAAAAGCATGAATCATAGCCACATGTAAGAATATGGATAAACCTTAGCAACAGAATACATGAAAAATATGTTTTCTTTGGTTATCTATAGCACGATACTCTTTTTATAAAGTTAAAAACTACTAGAAGGATTTCTGTTTATGCCCATCAAATATGACTATGTTCAGGTATTTGAAGGAAAACATGAAATGGAAGGAAAGAAATGGAAAATACAAAAAAAGAATCAGATGAAAAATAGACATGAAAAGATACCATAGACATGAAAAAATATGGTATCTGAAGTGGAAAATTCACTAGGTAAGATAAATAGGTTAAACACTGCAGAAGAAAATGTAATTCATTGTAGATTTTATAATACAGGTAGAAGTGAAATAATACAGGGAAAAAATAGCATAAAGGATAGGAGAGAAAAATAGAAATATGCTGTTGAAGCATTGTGTGTATGAAGTGGTTAATATTGTTTGAAAGTGATTGGAAGAAGGGGAAGATGCATATTGTAAACTATAGTAGCTTCTCCAAAAATAAACACAAAGAAGAATGGGAAATTAGACTTTTGTTGAGATAAAATAAATCCCTAAAATAATCAATTGATCCCAAAGAAGGTGAGAAAGATGCAAAAAGAAATAAAGAACAGACAGACAAATGACAGTTCAGGTAGACATAAATCCAACAATATTGGTCATTACATTAATGAAAATGATCTAAATACTCCAATTAATAAAAGGGAAAGACTGTCAGACAATGATTTAAAAATAGTCACACACAATTTTATAATCTATAAAAGTAAAAAAATGGAAAATGATCTACCATGAAGAATTTATCTTAACAGAGCTTGAATGGGCTGGTAGAGTAACTCAGCGGCAGAGTGCGCACTTAGCATGTATGAGGCCCTGGTGTCTAGCAGTTCCTAGCGTGTGCACAAACACACACAAAAAGAAAAAGAAAACAGAAGAAAAGCTTCAGTGCCTCTATCAATATTTCAGACAATGACATGGTGTCCACAAGACCACAACCAACTCTATATGTGATGGTATGTAGGGAAAAATAGGACTGTCTGCTTTTGTTCCTATAGGTACAAACATAGATATCTGTTTTTGCTTCTCAACCACCTTTGCAATTCTTTCTCTTTCTAGAAGCTCAGAGTATGGTATGGTTCAAAAGTTCAGGTGTGAAATTTAGTGGCCAGTGTCATAGAATTAGAAGGTGGGGCTTTTAGGAGGTGATTAGTCAATGAGGGGTCCTTTTTTATGAATGGAATTAAACTCCTAGTAAAAGAGGCACCACACAGTGTTTGGCTTGCCCACCCTTCAGCCTTCTGCCTTGTGTGGACAAAGAACTATTCTCCAGAGGGTGCAGCAATGAGGTGCCATCTTGGAAGCAATGAGCAGACCTCAGGGGACACCAGTCCTGCTGGTGCCTTAATCTTTGACTTCTCAGGCTCTAGAACTGTGGGAAAATAAATTTCTGGCTTTTATAAATTACCTAGTTTTGGTATTTTGTTACAGCAGCACAAATAGACTAAGTCAGGAAACCATAGGGTATCTAATGGCATTCACAGGGATTCTCAATGGACCACAGTCTACCCAATTCTGGGGTGTCTGTGTCACTCACACCTGGGCCATGTGTGACTCATGCCTCTGATTTTACCTGCCTGCCTTGTGCTCCTCTGGCACTGCCACCTCCGCTGCCTCTTTCCTGCTGCCCTAGTATGGAAACTAACAGCTACTCCAATAGCTGATCACTCTTATTTGGAAACCACCAACCAACAGTGCCTTGCCTCCGCTGCCTTGTGGCTCAGGGAAGGAGCACATCATTTCACTCAAGGATGGATAAATTGGGTCTATTGATTTCTCCCAGGCGTTAGGCTGGTCTGATGGAAAGTAGCCTGGTGTCCCAGCTCTTCTAGTGTTATACATTTCCCCAGGATGAAGTGCTGAGTTGGGATGGGGCTACTATGCTGTAGCTTAAACCACTTGACCCCTTTCACCTCAGTGGCCTTGTTGCCAAGTCTTCCTCATGAATCTAGACCCTTTTCTTACAGTAGATTTTCTCCCACAATTCCCACCCCATCTTGTGATCATACCCCCCGAGGGCCTCTCAAACTCATCATACCCCTCACCACCAGGCCCACTGTCCATGCTTGCATTTGCCTGAATTCTACTCCTTGACACTGTTGGACTTTATTTCCTGCGATCCTCATTCAATTCAATTGAGGAAGATTCTGTGGGGAAATCTGCTCACATACTCCATTTTCATTTAGGTCCCTGAGGACCTCCTGTTTTAGAAATTTGAAGTAACCAAGCACACATTCATGGGCTGTGGCACGGGATAGTCTAGAAGTAAATTCTCAATGGTCCCTAATTAGGATTTCCAGAGATAATTCACAAAATGAGAAATGAGAAAAATTAGCTAATGTGTTTCTCACTTATCATATATTTTTTGCAAAAATGAAAAATCAGAATGTGAAAGGCAGTCTGTTGTTTGAGTCTCTTGCAAAATGTGATTGTGAAAACCATTAATGACTATTCCTGTCTCAAACAAAGCTTTGACCTGTCTTACTCACATAATCCCTTAGGTGAGGAGGGATACTATTCTGACCTGAATGTGGTCATGGAGACTGGTTTGTGTTGAAGTGAGAAGTCTGTTGTAAGGAGACTCATTCAAGGACTGTGGCCTCCTTTTCACAAACACCAGCTTTATTGCTTGTTGATTTATGTAGCGTATCACCGTATTTCACTTACTTAGATATTAAATATATGGTCAAGAAGGTATTCTCTATACAATTCTGTGGCTTCATTTGGAATTCGACTTGATGAATTGATGTGTCTTGTCACAATGTCAGTCAAGTCATTATGATATATCCTTGGCACGGAGAGTAAGAGTTTGAGCTTTATTTGCAAAACAGGATTATGGTAATACCTGATCATAGGGTTATTGTAAGGATTAAATGAGTTAAAATATATATGATGTATGTTAATAAGTTAAAGTATATTTTATATATATATTTAATGTTACCTACTCATAGCCTTCAAAGAAATGCTATTGTCCAAAGTAGAAAGTTCAGTTTCTTTAATGCAACTTTTAAAGATTCTTGGTGATCTGGTTTTACCTCATCTCCTCTCTTAGCCAGACTACTTAATGCAAGCACCCAACATTTCTCTGCCTTGGTGCCTTTACTCCCTTATGAACCCTCTGCTGAAATAGCCCCCTTTTCCATCTCTGCCAAGTCCAACCCCTCCCCCTCGACCTGATTTGTACACTTCAGGGGGGTCTTTTCCCACTCAAATCACTCTATTTGGATCTCTCTTAGAGCACCCCTACTTTCTGCTTTCTGTTTTATCAGTTTACATATATGTATCTCATCTCAGTGAGATTCTAAAGGGCAGATTTGAGCTTATTTCACTTTGAATATCCAGTCATCCCATATGCTTGGTCTTGGCTGGACTGAAAGGGGTGCAAATAAATATTTAATGAATGAATGGATTAAAACTGAGAACTTTTACTTGGTGAAATTTGGGTTTTCATGAGAATCTCTCTATGTGCTTATTTGCACTGTGTAGGATTGTTTTCCTTTGAGCAGTGCACATTGAAAAAGAACTGTGAAATTACTCTCCTAATCAAAAGTATTTAATCAGAAAATGGATTGGAAGACCTCATAGGTTCTATCTAGCTTTAGGAAACTATGAGCCTATTGTCTGGAAAAATGCCAAGATAATAGCCCTGAATCATCTGTGTAGAAATTCAGGATGGGAGCCTACATGGACGTGGGTGGAACCGAATCATTGCAGCTGATAGATTAATTTGCCACTTTAGAATGAATAGTCTAGTCGCTGGAATCCTTGTGTTTTTTGTTATCCAACCTTTCAAGGTGTATTTGAGTTTCTAAATGATAAAATAACAGAGCCTTTGCTTTGGAATGAAACTTCCTTGCCGTGGTGGTCAGCTTTCCATATACAGCACTCAGCCTTACAGCATCTCTGACACATCACGTTAAAGGTGATGCCTAAGCACGTGCAGTGAGAAAACTCTCTAGTTCTCCAGTCCACTCACTGTTGGACAATCCAGTTGTTAAAAAGGCTTCTCTTACATTGAATAAGATTTATACCTTTATCATTTCACCCATTGGTCCTAGTTCATTGGAACCACAGAGAAATCAGCTGTCTCTTTCATATGTGAAGTCCATAAATCCTTCAAGATGCATTCTTTCAGTCTTCATCGGCCATAGTCTTCCAACTCCTTTGAGAGTGTGTGGGATAATCCTCTTGTCCTCTTTTAGACTTTCTGTTTGTAGGTTTCCTCCTAAGATGTAGTGAGCAGAATATACTACTTTCACATTTAATTATAACTACTATTTACTACCAGACACCTTTCAAGAGATGCTTTTCATGTATCAGCTCACTTAATTTTCACAACAGTCCCATGCAAATAGTTTTTTAAATTTATTTTATTTTTTATTTGTTCCACATAGTCTTACATATTGGAAGGAATCATTGTTAGATATTCATGCATACATGGATACTGACAAAGTAAGTTAGGGCTAATCCTAGTCCAGGATCTCACCACTTTGTCCATTCTCTGCTCTCATGTCTTCTCTGTAATACCTCCATGTTGTAGATAGAAATAAGCACATACATGTATATTAATTTTTGAAATTTCTGAGTTTCTCTGCCTGACTATGTATAGCTTGGCTTCTCATGGGAGTCGAGTGTTCCCAGTTGTATTGATAACACCCCTGCAAATAGTTTTTTTAAATAGTATTTTTTTTAGTTGTAGATGAACAAAATATCTTTATTCTTTTTATTTGTTTTATGCAGTGCTAAGGATCAAGCCCAGTGCCTCACACATGCTGAGCAAGCACCCTGCCACTGAACTACATCCCTATCCTTGCAAGTAGTTTTTACTACCTTTATTTTGTAGATGAGGATTCTATAGCTCAAATAAGTCATTAATGAACTTAAGATTACACAGCAGTAAAGAACAGAGTTGGGTGTGAAGATTTCCAAAAACTCTAACTTTCCACCATTGTTATGATTATTTTTATTACCTAACAAACTAGTTGCAAAAAGTAGAAAACTATTCCTTTAATCCCAGTCGCAGGAAGTCTAGTGTCTGAGCGAGAACTGGCTCTGCCCTGGCCGGAGGGCCCAGAAGCGTGGTCTGAGCAAAGGCCAAGTGACATTCTGTCACTCCTCATCACTGGTTGGGTTCCTTGATGGCACATAGTGGGCATACTGGTGTTCATTCATTAATGCATTGCAGTGTCTACCTGCAACGAGGAACCATTAGGGAATGGCTGTGGGAGAATAACAGGCAGGTGCTTTGGGGCAATGAATGGTTTAGATCCAGGTTGCCCTTTTAGTCTATTTCAAAATAGATGAAACAGGCCTCTGCAATGACATGAAGCAGAGGGTGGCGATGCTATTGGAGATGCGTTGCAGTGCCTCACCTTTCTGAGGGAGGAATTTCTTTCAAGAGTGTGGGAAATCTGGCCAAGCTTTGTGGAGGAGGTTACATTTGAGCGAACTTCTTACTTTCTCTGCTTCAGTTGTATACTCTAAAGATGATATTTAAAGAGGTTCTTATTTCAAAAGGTTGTTATGAGGATCAAATAAAACAATTTAAGGGAGTTTAGTGCATTTAGTATGCATAGTGAATCCTCAGTAAAGGTAACTATATTTGAGGAACAGAATTAGATCTGGATCAAATACAGGGTTTTGAAGTCATGCTGGCCTGGATTCAAGTCCAGGATGGTGTAATTATGAAAACTTAATTTTTCTGGTCTCAGATTTCTAATATGTAAAATTCAGTGAATGATATTAGTACTTAATAGGTGGTTTATATGAACGAATTAATGCTAGTAACTTAATATCTGGTAAGAGTAGTCCTTCAGAACCTGTTAGCTGTGATTACTTATTATCTTACAAGTTGGACTTTGAAGGATGAGTAGGATCTGGGTGAGAGAAAGAGCATTCCAGACAAAAGAAGAATATTCCAGATGGAGGATACCAGGCACAAGGTGCACTGTGATGGGTAAGGAGGTCACTGAGTTGCCTGAAGGGAAGAAGGGCGTTCAGTGACCAGAGCTAGGTGATCTTGGAAGCCAGTCTGGGGTCTAGACTCTGGTTAATGAGGCCATGACATCCTATGCTCTGTGTTCCAGATTTTGCTGGGCTTTCATTGCTGCCTTGTTCTTCCTAGATCTGTGTCACGATCTCTGCAGCCAGTCTTGGATTGTTCCGTCACAGCCCACCATTTGCTCTCTTTGTGACTGCGGTTGCCTCCTAACTGGGTTCCCTGATCCTCTTCCTCCGTCTCGTCCCATCAGTTCTCTGCATGGCAGCAGTTAAAGTAACGTATTAAAATGCAAACTTGATCAGTGGCTTCACCTGCTTAACCTCTTTATGACTTCCTATGACACTTATGCCAAAAATCTAAAACCTTTATCATAATTTTAAACCTTCTGCTTGATCTAGTTTCTCATTTGTCCTTTGACTCCATCAGCATCCTGGCAGGAAAATGGCATAATCAATATGGTACTTACAAGGCTGTGGAAAGGATTTGAGAAATATGCCTAGTTCTCTATGGGTAATAGTTTAAGGAATTGTTAGCTCTAGTTCTGGTGACATTTGGAGGAAGCCATTGTCTAGCCTATCAAGTAGCTGCATGGAGATAATCACTGATGGAAGCATGGCCAGGAGTAGAGGGGAGCAGGCACCCTAGCCACCTGTCAGAGTAGAAGCTTGGGGATAAATACTTCAATTTCATTCTCCTGCAGCCTTCTGTTCTCTTCTCAGTGCCTCTCATTGACCAAATGTAACCAGAAGCCAGAGGGCAGAAAGCCCACAGATGTAGTCCATACAGATGAGCTTCCCTAGGCACAAATGATGTTGCAGAAATCTGGAGAGGCACTTGGAAATCTCTAGCAGGCTCTTGAGTAACTTTTGTCACCTTGTACTTGAAATGCATTGCTTCCTTCTGTCTCCCCATGCTTGCCCTTTGACCTAATTGATGCCTGCTCTTCTACTTTCAGCCTAAGTAGGCATGAGAAACCCTCTTTGATTTTCTCCATTTAGGTTTTGTCGCCTTTATCCCGTACCCTGATGGTACCCTCTAGTTGTCTTTTGCCATGCATATGGAAAGTACACAATAATTAATTGTATATTTATTTACTTAATAATAGTTTCTTTGTTAGAGACCTTAGTGGGCAAACTGTGGGATATTTAAGCAAGTATCTTTTGACTGTGTACAATGTTCTTGGCATTGGTAAGAGCAAGGGGTACAGAGATGGGTGATATTTGGTACCAGTCCTCAGGAGTTCATAGTCTAATAGTGGAGATAGTTGTGTAAACAGATAAAATGCATTGCTACAACTATTCTAGCTGTCTAAGCAAGTTCGTCTCTAAAGCACAGTGAAGAGAACAGGGCATTCTGTCTCTGTCTCTAGTGGGGGGAGAGTTTAACATTGGATATTGGAGCTGGACCTTGGAGGCTGGGTGGGGTTTAGTCAGGTGAAAGTCTTCCAGGCAGAGGGAACAGCAGGAACAAACTGGAGATTGTGGCATGTCAAGGCAGGGACTTATTTGACCTATGTACTTTCCACAATTAGAGGGGCACATTAGCCAGCAGAACTTTCCAGGAGGTTCTAGTCGACGGTGTTCTTACACAAGTGATAGGGTGAGAGACAAATAAAGAAGGAGACACTGGCAGATAGATGAGGAAAGAGATATTTGGAGGTCCATGAAGAAAATGGGAAGTTGGGCAATGGCCAGAAGCAGCAAAGGAGAATCAAAGGATGCCAGATGCTTTTATGTATAATAGAACAATTCCTAATAAGTTCTTCAGTCCTAGTGTCTGGCTTGTGATCTGAAAACAAATCTGCCATGTCCTAGGACAACTTGTACTTTTGCTGAGAATCCTAGGTCTAGGGCTTTGAGTGGTTTGGTTGGCATTGCCCTGTGGTACTTTTGAAATAACATTTCCCCCTGTCTGCCAACTTGATAGTTCACTATCTTTATTTAGGATTTTTGTCAACAAAACTCTCTAGACTCTTTCTGAAAGAATCTTTTGACAATTCATGTTCCCTCCACCTGATTCACCATATTCACTTCCTTTCAATGTCAATTTCTTAACTTCTCTATTATCTGTGCAGGGTTCTGAAGCCAACAATGACTGTTCATGATTAATGCATTCAGTCTGCCCAGAAGTTGTGCATGCTAGTTTTATGCCAGATGTTGGAGATACACACGTGAATAATGTACTAGCCTTGCCCTCAAGGAACTCACAGTCTAGTGGAGGAGACAATCCCAAACATCTTTATAAAAGTGGGTGGTGAATGAAATGATAAAGGTAGCCTCATGATCTTATGAAAAATACAGAGGAAGGTCCCTGCAGTAGCGGAGGGCTCAGAAGGCATCCTGGGGAAAGGACATTTGAAATGAGTCTCACAAAGGACTAGGCATTAGTCAAGCAAAGGTGAAAGGAGGGAGGGCTCTCCAGGCAGAGGGACTGTCTGAGCACAGGTAGGACAGGGAGGGATCATGGAGAGCTTGAACAACGCAGTCTCTTTCAGTGGGTTTCTTTTTTTTTTTTTTTTAAGATTTTGATTATGTTATGGGCAGCTATAGTACAATTTTGTAGTCAGAGCTCTATTTTAGACAGTTTGTTGGTTGTGATGCATTTGAATGACACAATCTAAGGAAAAGTCAGCTAGAAGGCTATTACTCCAACAATTGGAGCAAGAGCCGGAAAGGGGCAAGGCAATAGAGAAGAGGACACAGATTCCGAGAAATATCAAGGTAAAAGCAGACAGGACTTGGTGACTGTATATGGGGTAAGGAAGGGTCAAGTATCCAGTAGAGTGCTTATGCTCAGATCCTCATTTAATACCTGTGGAGCAACCAGCGAATTCTTCAGATAAGATGTACACAGAAGGTTTGGTCTTGTCTTGAAAAGTTGAGTCCATCAGTTACTAGCTGCAAACCTCACCATAGTTCTTCAGCCTTACTGAGCCTCAGTTAGGAAGGATTTTGCAGACGTTCATGAGGATTAAATGAAAAAAGGTCATAAAGGTATTTGTAAAGCTAAAAGGGCTAATCACATGTAAAATGTTATTGCTCAAGTGCTGCCACTGTGATATTTACCAATCGAATCTTGCATTTTTGTTTGTAGTTTGCAAAATAATCACCTCTTCTAGTATCATTCATGGAGAAGAGTGATTCTAAAATTGCATCCAATTTTTTTTATTAAGAGTTGAATAATTTTATAATCATAAATGTGTATAAAGTAAGAATATAATATGCATTTGATTGTGAATCATAGTTACTCCCACATTGCCCACACCCCAGTCTCTTGACTCTTCTATATTTTACCCCAACAAATATAATTGTATAAGATTGTGAATTTTATAGAACTAAATGATTATGTACATAATATTTGACTTCTCAGGGGGTAAAGAGTATGCTATGTTGTTTATTATCTTCCTAGATCCTTCCCTATTTTCCCTCCCTCTCCCATCCCTCTGCCTCTATCTCCCTCTCCCCCCTACTTGTCTATGGTTCCCCTAGATTATATGTTGTGAAGTCTTTTGTGGGTTCAATATATGAGTTTGACCACCTTTCACCCGAGCCTGGGTTTAGCTCCAGCCTCCACAAATGAGTGAAAACGTTTGACCCTTGTCCCCCTGGATTTGGCTAGCTTCGCTTAGCATGATTTCTTCCATTCCCATCCATTTACTTTCAAAGCATCCAAATTTTGAATTTCGCGATTGAGCTGGGTGGAAGCAAGACAAGAATGATATCTAATTATCTTTTGCCTCTTTTAAGCAATAACCCTCTGTTGTTTTTAACCTAACAGCACTTAATTTAGAATAAACCTTATATTGTAATCACCAATAGTGCAGCGATTACATTATCAAATTTGTAAAAGGACCTAGCAGTATTGGATGAATAGTTTGTTCTTAGTAATGTGAATTTCCTTTCTTCAGAAAAAAAACACTTCTCAATTAATCAACAATTGTCTGAACTCCAAAATTCTGCAAAATGAAAACTCAACTATGCATACAGGAAAGCAAGATCTTATGCTCAACATCATCATTGATGTTGCGTATAGGAGGTTTTTTTTTTTTTAATTAGGTAAGCAAGGGCATTTTGTCTTCCTCTTTGTGGCTCTCAAATAATTTCCAATTTTACTAAGTGACTTAAAAATCTAAAAGTTGCTCATTAAAAAAAATTAATTACCTTGCTAATGAAGAGCAAACAAGGCTTGGGGAAAGTTGGCTTTGAGATGTGCTTTTAAAGTTGTGGTTGACATTTTAGAAGATTTATTATACTTCAAATAAATTTTTAAAGTCTTGGTGCAAGTAGTTGACTCAGTGAGATCTGGAAAATTGTTTATCCTCTACTACTTCCCCAGCTTAGAACTTTCCACCACTTCCTGGACATGCAATGACTGGACAGAAACAGCTTTCTGATTTGCACAAAGTCCTGGCCTAGGCCAGCTCTACTTTTTGTCTCCATGGTTAAGGAAGATAATACAGCATTCTAGTTTAAAAGAAAGGAATAAGGAGCTCCGAATATTTTGGAGGACAAGTATTTGGTAACAGTTATGTCCAGAGTTGGGAGTAAGGTGATATGATGCATTTATACATATATGTATGAATGGGGGAGATGGTTAGAGGAGGAAAAAGTTGATTTTTATCATATTTGAAGGTAATGTTGGGTACCTAACAAATGGGAACCTGTGTTCAGGTTGAATTCCTTCTATTAAAGGTGCTTTAAAACTCCTTTTTCATAGCTGAGTTCAGAAACTAGATTAGAGAGCAGAAAAATACCACTTTCTGGATGATGTGAATGTGGTGAGTGAAGAGAGGTCTGTTAGAGAGCTGCTGCATTTCATAGGCTATTTGATTTTTAAGCAAAGAAGTAGAATGTAAAATCACAGAATGAGAAGATTTAGTAATAGGGCTGGGTATGTAATTCAGCAGTATAGAATGTGCTTAATGTTTGCCAGACCCTGGGTCCAATCCTCAGCACAACACCCCAAAAAGATTTAGTAAAATATGGGACTAAAACAGAGGTGCATATGCCTGCCCAATCATAGCAATGGAAACATACACAGGAGGCGGGAGGAACTAGAGATAGGGAAGAACAGAACTTAAAAGTATGCATTGTGTCAGTTCTCTCTCACTGAATGGATTCAGTTACTGCCCTAATACTTTTCTTGTCCTGGTTTAAAATGGAAACTCTCCAAGTCCATTCCCGAAGTAGGTTGAACCAGACCAATGTTCCCCTTGCAGAGTTTCCTTGCTGTGGTTTGAATGTGTCCCTGCCAAACCTCACGTTGAAGCATTCCCAGCATACAGTCTTGAAAGGTGTAGGACCTTTAAGAGGTGAGACCTGGTAGGAGGTAATTGGGCTATGACTGGCCTCATTAAGGGATTAATGCTGGTCTTGTGGAGTGGGTTAGGTCTCAGAAGAATGGAATAGTTCTTGCCAGAGAATTTGTTATAAAATAGCAAGCGTGGTCCCTCCCGTCTCTTGCTTCCTTTCATGTTTCATGCTATGTAAGGTCTCCTCTGTATGCATCTGCTTTCTGCTCTCTGTGCTCCACCATGTGATACCCTCTGCCATGTTCTGATGCAGTCAGTTGGTCCTCATTAGAGGTCTGTACCCTGCTAAACCTCTTTTCTTTATCCATAATCACCCAGCATCTGGCATTTTGTTATAGCAACACAAAACAGACTAAGACATCACTCTTAAGGTGCTTTATTTGTCAACAAAGCATTTTAGTCAGGGTTGGAGCCGTGGCTCGGCAGTTACAGCACTTGCTTGCATGTGCAAGTACTCGAGTTCGAACCCCAGCACTAAGTACACAACAAAGTGTCCGAGGAATGAAAGTCACATGAAAAACTAAATAAAAATTGCTTCTCTCTTTTTTTCTCTCTTTCTCCCTGTCCCCTTTCTAAAAAAAAAAAAAACAAAACAAAAAAAAAAAAAAGACTTTAGTTCCTCTCTGCAGAAGTATTGTACATATACTCCTAATACCCCTCCTCCATGGCTGGCCAGCTGCTGGCTGCCCATTCACTAAATGATCCATTCTCCCCTTCCCCTTATTCAAAATGACCACCTGGGCTGGGCACGGTGGTGCACACCTGTAATCTCAGCAGCTTGGAAGGCTGAGGCAAGAGGACTGCAAGTTCAAAGCCAGCCTCAGCAACTTAGTGAGGCCCTCAGCAACTTATTGAGACTCTCTCAAAACAAAAAATAAAAGGAGTTGGGAATGTGGCTCAGTGGTTAAGTGCCCCTGGGGATTCAATCCCCTGTACCCCCCCAAAAAAAAACCCACCTGTATCGATATTAATTTCTGATACAAAAGTAGGTCTCTAAGGACTCTTTCATTTCACTGAACTTGTTATTCATGCACCAATATCAGTTTATTGTTTCTTTTTTTTTTAAGAAAGAGGGTGAGAGAGACAGAGAGAGGGAAAGAGAGAAGCAGTTTTTATTTAGTTTTTATGTAACTTTGTTCCTCCAACACTTTGTTGTGTATATGGTGCTGGGGTTCGAACCCATGTACTAGCACGTGCTGGACAAGAGCCCTAACTGCTGAGCCACCACTCCAGCCCCAGTTTTATTGTTTTTTGAACTCTAATTTTGTGATATGTTTTAAGTTGGGAAGGCTGATACTTCCTCATTGTTCTTTTTCAGAATATTTTTTTCTCATTTTGATTTTTCTTTTGTTGAATTTTCCTATGAACTTTGGTACATTTTGGTGAGTTTCTATTCCTTTTCCTGCATAACCCATCCCTCATCTCTTCCACATAATCATATTAAAGCCTTTAGAATTATCTGTTACTAGTTTTTAAGTCGTTTCATCTTAGGTTCTTTCTAACTTACACTTTATTCACCCTAATCCTTCTATGACTATAGAGAAATCATAGCAACTTGGAGATGTAACTATTAATGTGAGAGAAGGATTCCTCCCCAGTGGTCAGGTTGTTATATCATTCAGAGCTCATTTCATTTTGCAGCAGTCAGATCTCTAATTTTGTTCAAGGTAATCTAAGGAATTTTTTTTTAATTTAATGTTGACTGGGTGGTGCTACACTCGTAGTCCCAGATACTCAGGAGGCTGAGGCAGAAAGATCCCTTGAGCCCACGAGTTTGGGGCTGGAGTGTGCTATGCCAGTCTAGTATTGGCATTCAGTATCTCTGGGGGACTCTTGCCCATGAATGGTCACTGCAGTCCTGCCTGGGCAATGTAGTGAGACCTCATCTTTTAAAATGATTTTTAATATTAAGCTTCTTTCTCCTTTGATCCTTCTTCCAAAACCCACAGAATCCTCACCTGTAGCCAAATTGTTCTCCTTGTCCCACGTGTCCTGTCTTCTTTGGCCACTTTGCTCTCAGAGGCCTCTCCTTGCTCTAATCTTGAAGCACATCTAGCAAATGTGTCTATGGATACACATCCTTCTGCCTCTCCATATTTCTTCCCAGTAGACCATTAGAGGGGTCACTGCGTCATCCCATTTTTTCCTTGTCCCCACTCCCCTCTTCTCACCTCACCAGAGGCACTTCACATCATCTCAGGTGCCATCCTGTACTTTCTTTATCTCCTTATTGTGGCTAACAGCAGTTGTGCCATCACATTGCATCCAGATTGTTCTCTGATCTTAACAGCCTTTTTTTTTTTTTTAACAGATGGAACATGAGGTAAAACCCAAAAATGTTCAGATAGTGCATAGCATACTTGAAAATCCCTTCAGTGCACACTGAACGACTCATAGCATAGTCTACTCAGCAACGCTTAATTTCTGCTCTTGCCCTCTGGAGTGCCCTGGGAGTAGAATGGTGGGTTTCTGGCACTGTTTTTTTTTTAACCTTTTTTAAAAAATTATTAGAAGTATATAGATATACAGTTGAGGGGGAAACATTATCAAAACAATAGCAATCAATGTATATATCTTTGTTATCCAGGGGTAATGCCAAAACATGGATGACCACCTTGGGTTTCACCTGTTGCAGTTTCCCCCAGAAGAACTCATGCGTTGAATGGGTATCTCGTGGAGGAATGACATCAGCTTCTGGGATGGTTCCCCCATATTCCCAC
>PVKS010017169.1:0-42545 GCA_004027875.1 Aplodontia rufa | reverse complement strand
AGCGGCCCAGACTCCATTCACCAGCGGGAGCAGAGAATCCAGCCTCGTCTCAAAAACCCTGCATCAGTCCCTTGGGAGACGTTCCAGATCCAGGTTACAGCTGTAGCTGTTTCGAGCTCAGCTCCAGAACTACCTTGAGCCATGCTTGGCGGGGTCAGGGGTGGGGTGTCCTTGTCAGGCTGCTGAGCTACACAAGGGAACTGACCATGACCAGGACATGCTTGTGAGTTGGTCACTGCAGGGGATAGTGGCCCATTGCTCCCGTTCGACTCTGGCTACTGCTGCAGACTTGGTCTAGTTGTTAATCCTGCCATTACAGGGAGTGGAGGAGGCACTATCTACCAAGCTTCTGTGTGACAAACTCCGGACTTGGGGAAGGGCTCGGCAAAGCCAGCATTCCAGGATATTGCCAGGACCATCCCTGCTGGAAACTGGCTCTTTAGTCTAATTGGAAACACTCTGGTTGCTCCGAGAATTCAATTGCTCACACAACTGTTCCGGATGATGAGAGGACACTTGCATAGCACATGTGGAGGTCACGAAGGACGGAGCTGTACTGACTTCGAAGCAGGGCTGGAAATAGAAAGCAAAATAATTGGAACTAAGGAACAAAGACACAGCACATGTAAAGATTGCCTTTCCTGTCTTTGCAGAGGTTGAGTTTTGGCTTCTTGGCCCATAGTTTAGGGTGCACAAATATCTTGAGATTAACAGTTCTAGGACTTAGGATAGCTACAGGAATTCTAGTAAGGTTACAGTAACCAGGTGGTTTTGGGTTAGTAGTTAATTAGGGTCTAAGGGCCTCGCACATAGTTAAATAAGAAACACCTGAAGGAGAATAGGGAGCATCTTGGGAAAGTGTTCGGTCTCTGCCTTTTGTCAGTGCAGGTATGGGGGCAGCTTTGTCCTTTTTAAAGGTGAAGTCTTTTTGTACATGGGACAGTTCATGGGGATTTGACTGTGAACTGGTGATGGAACGAATAGTTTTGTGTCTGGTGCTCTGGGACATTTTGAGTGGTTGCAGGTGGTCAATTTGGTTAATGAGGCACATAATGAAAGCATTGTTTTGCACCTGTATAAAAGAGCTCAGCAATAAAGAGCAGACGGCATTCTGCTCAAGTCGCTCGCTGTGTCTGCTGGCAACTTGCTCTGGAGGAGGCTCGGGTCATTCCTCTGCACTGCCTCCACTCATCCCTCGGGGACCCTAAGAGTTGCTGGAGCTGGCCCCCCGCAAAGGAGATTTTCTTCATGCTCTTTTCAAGTTCAGGTGGGTGAAGTTGGAGCTCACTAGGTGGTGAGAATGTGGGCACTGTGAAGCCTCTACCCCTTTGAGGCTCTTTCTGGGTTTTCCTCTTGCTCAAATGTCTCACAGAAGTGCTATGTTTAAGTTCACATGCACATAGAATGAAAGGCAGAAGTTGTGTTATTTGTTTGAGAGAAGGACAATTCTGAGATAAGCTTCAAACTGCTCTGGTAGACAGCAGTGGGCGGGAGGAAGGGACTGGTTCTCTTCACTGTGAGCTTAGGTGAAGAAATGAGAGCTCCATCTTAAAGTGTCTGGTGAGATTAACTCATTCTCTTTGGCTGTCTTCAGCCTGCTGCTTTGCTGGACTCTGGACTGGAGAAGGAGGAGGGGGCACAAGATCAGCCCTTGACCCTGGTTTTGGCCTCAGCTCTGCCTGAACTCGGTGAGTGACTTGGTTGAGTCATCTCTGCTCTGTCTTTTCCTCTCATTCCCAGGTGTGACAGCTGGTTTCTGAGCTTCTCTTTGGGTTTGATGTCTGTATCATGGAGATGGGAAGGTGGTGAGCTGTCTTCTTGGAGGTGTGGAACACAAGTGTGTTGAGCTGTGGACACAGGGTCCTGTGGACATGGAGGGGGCTCACCTTCAGTTTCCTTAATTCTGTGCTGTTGTCCCACCTCTGGATACAAGGCAACATAACCTGAAAATAAAGTCATAATAGCATTTGCCCTGGAAAGGTAAATCTATTCTTAAAGCATAAATTTAATTTCACACTTTGAACTACTAAGAAAACAACATGATAGGAAATGAAAAGACACAGTCGTCTCTCAGGACTCTTCCTCAGGTTTCTTTTGTGCATTGATAGAACGCACATGGAGGGACTTCAGCACTGCCCACAGTCACAGCTGGAGCCACTGAGTCTGGCTCAGGCTGTGTCCTCCAGGGCCAGGCAGGGCTGCTGCACAGAGTCATATGGGGACCCAGGCTGAGGAGGCTCTGCCTCTTGTGTCTGCACCATGTGGAGCTCATGGTGTCTGGTGCTGTGGGAAAGGAGGCCTGGAAAGTGAAGGCTTTGTTTTAACTGCTAGAGAAGTCCCTATTCGTAAAAAAAGTCTCTGCACCAAGCCCAACGCTGAAGGAGAGAAAAACAACAACTTTGTATTTTCCAGAGCAACTTGGACGTTAACACTCCTAATGGTGGAGACTAAGCCCAACATGATGCCTGAGAAAAGAATTAGTGGTAAACTCTGTAAAGGACCCAGCTGGCTCGTAAAAGAATTGGTGGTAAACAACTCTAAGAGGCCCAGCTGGCTTGTAATTAGCAGACTGCCTGACCACACGACTAAGCTATTTGGCCACTCATTTGTTACAACTGGTTGAATGTGTTTGCACTGTACCACTATTGGTTGTTGTAACAGATAAATACCGGGTGATAGAGATATAGATGACACTGGTGAGAGGAGACCTTTCCCTGCAGGTGGCAGAACGAGACAAGTAGCCACTAGTCAGAAGCAGCAGCGGCAGAGACAGAGGAAGAAAACCTAACATGCAGGCAGTAAGAGAGGAAGAAAAGCCTCGGCGGTAGAAACGGGACTCTAAAGAGAAAATGTGAATAGCCTTGACTCTAAGTGTAAAGCCTCTAGTGAGAGGAGGTGTATGTTTTAAGGCTTTGCCTCTAACGGAGAAGGCGGAGAAATGAAGCCCAGTGAGCCGCCGAATGAGAGCCGTCCGGTTCCTGCCGGCTGGGGCCAGACACTTAAGACGTTTGCAGTTCCTAGGCTGCTCAGTTCTTTAGACCTTCTATCTTCTCCCTAAGGTGTTAATATTACATGTAGTAGAACAGTGGGTGGCAGGACGCTGGGGCCTTATGGTGGCTTGCCATTGCTGTTCCTCAGTGTCCCCCTGGATGGATGCCTCCATCCTGGAGTTTCCTGTTTAGATTTTTTCAGCATAAGTCTGCCGGCAACCAAGTTGTCAACAGTGCAGTTATTAAGCATTTTAATCTCCTAAGGTACACCCCGGAGTACCTCATTTGCACAAATGAGACCTTCATGGGCCGCCATCCTCCTTTGCCTGGACGACTTACACTGGCATTTCCTGTAGCGTGAAAAAGTCTCATTTTTCTGGGAGTAGTTTTAGATTGATTGCTTTTTAGTACTTGTAGAGGGTATTTCTCCTCCGCTACTCCCCCAAGTCCTTCCTCTTTCCTATCAAACAAAAAGTTTTCTGCACAGCCAAGGAAACAACAAAGTTGAAGGACAACATACTGATTGTTAGAAATTGTTTGCAAGGCACATATCTGAATAGTCCTTAATATTCAAAGGAAAACAACTCACATAATTCCTTTATTAAAAACAATATGTTTAAACAGGGAAAGGATCTGAATAAACATTTCTCCAGTGAAGGTTTCCCATGTCCAATGGATACTTGTAAATGTCTTCATTATTACTACACATCAGAGAAATGTAAGTGAAAACCACTGTGGGTTAGCACCTTACATCTGTTAGGAGGAGTATTGTAAGAAAGATTCCTGATAACCGGGGTTGGCAAGAGTGCGGAGAAAAGGAACTCTTGTACAGTTCTGTGGGAATGTCGATTGGTGCAGTCATGATGGAGAACAGTATGGTGTTTCCTATGGTAATTAAGAATATAGCTACCATGTGACCCTCAATGCCTCTGCTGGGTGTATACTCACAGGAATTGAAGTCACCAACTGAAAGCCAGATTCGCATGATCCCTAAAATTGACAGTAGCAATGTGGAAACGGTCACAGCCTCCATTATCAGTCACTGGAGAAAGAAAGGGTTTCTTCAGGGTAAAGAGGAGAAATAATGATTAGGAGGTCCTTGCTAACTTCCCCCTTATTGTCATTCCTAAAGTTCGCCCTATGGTGATTCCCTGGTATAATGGTGTTAAAGTGGAGAGAGAGGCAGAGTGATCTGTTGTGGAGAGATGTTTTAAAATACACTCATTGTTTTGTCAAAGTATGTGAGAGAAGAAGTCTCGAGATAACACTGAGCTCTTGCTTTGACTAGAAGGGTGGAGTTTTTCTCTATCCAATAGGATTAAAGAGTCTGTGGAGGGGGATGATTGTTTCCAGGTGTTTTAGCCTTGCCATGTGTATTAGATCTGCAGTGTGACTGTCAAGCAGACCACTGGATGTTGGAGGTGGGAATTCAGGGGTGAAATCTGCACTGGAGACTGAACTTTGTTATGGCTGAGATGTTATGCGTCCCCCAAAAGATCATATATGAGACAGTGTGAGAAGATTTAAGTTGGAATGATTGGTTTGGGAGATTCTTAACTTAATCAGTGCACTAATTACCTAATGTGGTAGGATGTGGCTGGGGGAGGTGAGTCCCTGGGGGTGTGCTCTGGGGTTCATATCTCTGTCCCTGCTGAGAAGGGCTGTCTCCCTTCTTCCTGATCAGCAATTCTTGAGCCACTTTCCTCTATCACGCCCTTCTGCCATCTAGTTCAATCTTTTAGAAATACACCTGTTAGACGCACGTGGAGATGCCATAAGAAAATAAAACATGGAGGTGGGGTGGGCAAGGCAAACGTTGCTTCTGACACTAGGGCTTGCTGCAGAGCCTGGCTAGCGAGCGCACCTGGGCAGGGTCCAAATGCTTATATCTCTAACCTGGCGCAGTGCTTCCTTCAGGCTGATGGGAGAAGCTCAGGGTGCAATTTCTGCATTTGGCTTGTCTTAAAATTGATGTGGGGAAAAGGATGTGTTTTCATTAAAATGGTACAATTGGATTTAATCTGTATTCTGAAGATGCCCACCAGACTTCCTGTTTCTTAGAATGCTCACCTGGAGCTCCTGAGGATGGAGCCAGCTGTCACGAGCAGAGCAGGGTCACTGAGACCTATTTGCCCATCTGTTATGTTCCGTTCCTCTGCTTTCTTGATTTTTCTTTAGATTAATTAACTTAATTCTTCATCATGGTCACTTGTTATAAATGGATTTATACTTTTGCCACACTGATAACATATTTCTTAAATATTTTATTATTATTACACATTTGGGTTGGAGGTGCAGGTCAGTGGTGGAGCATGGGGAAGAGAATCCTGCTGAGCTTGGGCATTGCATGGAGCCTCCTTAAGAGATGGGCAGGAGCCAGAGCCCTGGGCAGAAGGCTATATTCTTCCTGGCAGTTGGCTGTGGTCTGCGATGGGGAAGGTGCTGGGTCAGAAAGCAGGGGCTGTCCTCATGGTGCTGTGCTTTTCATTCCTGTGTCTGAGCTGTGGACTTGGGCTCCCCCTGTAGCTCCTGCTGACTTTCCCAGACCCTAGCTCACTTTTGTCTGGCATCATCTTCATCTGGATGATGGAGCCTCTCCTGAGTGACCATCTCTCAGGTCATCCCCGGGAATCTGGTGAGGTCAGAGTCCCCTGTTGGAAGCTCAGCTGTGCCCTGCTGGACTGATAGGAAAATGTGAGATGGGCTGAGGTGCATTTAGCCAGGATCTTCATTAATCATCGATGCAGAGGAGATCAAGAGCCCTGCATGATGCTCCCCTTCCCCGTGCACCTGTAGGGCACCAGGGTTCAAGCTTCAGAGACTAGAAATGACCTTTTCAAGTGAGATATATCTGGAGATGGAGTTGGGCTCTCTGGCATGACAGGAGAGTGTAATCTGCATCATAACCACGTCCCCAGCAGTTCATGGAATAAGGAGAATTTCAAGGTTGAGTGAAATTTTCACATTAGAAGGCACTATCATGATTTTCCCTTTTAGTAATTATTGCAGGAGAATTCATTTGTGTTCATGATTAGGTTTTTAACTCAATTTCACAAAGAATTTGCAAACACAGGGAATAATTTAAATGTAAAAATCGCAAAGATCATTAAAATGACATTGCTTTTAAAATTTTTGATTTGTCCTGGTAGTCTGTAGGACTAAGTAACTTATTTTTTTCCTTTTTATAAAGAGAGGAAGAGAAAGAGGGAAGCAGAGAGATGGGGGGGAGGTGGAAGGGAGAGAGGATCAATTGTTTTTTCACCAGGCCTTTGTTTCTCCGACACTGAATTGTGTATGTGGTGCTTACAGATGCCAGGCAATCATGATACTGCCGTGGAATCGCTGCTCCAGCCCCCAGCTAAGGAACTTTTATGCATTGTGATCAGGTTTGCATCCCACAAACCAGAATTTGCAAGCAGCAGGGGACGTCTAGAACTTACCTCCCTCATCCACCTCCCTGCGTCGTCTCTCCCAGTCCACAGGTCCTTGCTCCTTCTGCAATCCTTGCTCTCACCCTTATCTGTTGTTCAGAAGGTACTTGGAACACCACCTCTGTTTTGTCCTCCATATTGCAGGCCAGGCTGCTGCAGCTGAAAAGTACATTCATAGGTTTTGCCTGAGCTGAAACTGAGGCCCTTGAGGTCCACAACCCTCAGCTGTACCCTGATCTCCTGAGTTCCCAGCATCTTCCCCTCACAGACTCAGAATCTGCTGTTCTGCTGGCTAGACAAATGGTTCATAGACAGCTGAGCCACCCCAAAGAGGGAGGTTTGTGTTCGGGGCTGTACCACTGTGGGAGGAGCGTGGGTACCTTGCCAGCAGTAATAGACTCCAGCATCCTCAGCCTCCACCCTGCTGATTTTTTTTTTTTTTCAGTGTGAAATCTGTCCCTGATTAAATACCACTAATGTCTGGGACCCCATTGTAGTGGTTGGAAGCTGCATATATTAGTGCCTGTGGAGACTGGCCTGGCTGTGTACAAACCAAGACAACATGTTGTGTCCAATACTATTGAGGAGGCTCTGACTGGACCTGCAGGAGATGGAGGCTTATTCTCCAGGGCTGACAGACAGGGATTGAGGAGTCTGGGTCAGCACAACGTTCTCACTGGATCCTGAAATAATGATAGAGAAGCAAGGTTATATAGAGAAATTTTGAGACTTATATTTTCTTTTTAATGTACTTTGGGACATTTTTCAAATTAATCACCTAAAGGATCAAATTTTGCAAGGGATGAAAGTATTGTATGCTATAAAAACCTCTCCTAAATTCATCTTCAACTTCCTCATCTTCCTGTAGACAATCTTTATCAGAGTCCAGGTACTTGTTCCCTTTGGAATCTTCCTCTGTCTCTCAGGTCTCAACCTCACCCTCCTCATCCTGGGGGACAAGGCCTGCACATCTCACAGGTAGACAGAGCACACATGGGCAGCTGGGGCCCCAGAGTTCACCTCCCTCCCCATTCTCCTTCCTCATCTCCCTCTGTCCTCACCAGGGATCCAGAGCATCAGCAGCCCAGGAACTTGGCAGGGAGCCTCATCTTGAGCAGCTGAGCTGAGGAGTCCTGGTGAGTCAAGGTCAGAGCTGAGCTTTTATCTCAGCCTTGCAGGAAGGTCCTCCCTAGGAAGCAGCATGCAAATCCCTGGTGGGTGCTGTGGAGTAGAATGATAAAGGGGAAGGAATGGCCTGTCTTGTGATCCCAGGGACAGGGAATGTCCTCTATACTTGGAGGAAACCCAGTAGAGAGAAAAGTTATGCTGCGTGTGGCAGTGGGCAGGAAGTCCCATCCTGAAATCCTGGATCTGTGAGACATGATGCACATGGCCTGCCACCCTAAGACAGCATCAGACCCAAGGACATGGAGATGTGCTTAGAGACATGCTCTGTGCTGGGGAGTCCAAACTGCATGGCTTACTTCCAGATAATGGCAGGTGTTTACCAATCCCAGATGGCAAATATTGATCAGTTCAATCTTTTTCTTTTGTTTCCAGAGATTTAACCCAGGGGTTCTTAACCCCTTAGCACATCCCCAACCAGTTATATTTTTTTGAGACAGGGTCTCCCTAGGTTTGTTAGGGTCTCACTAAATTGCTGAAGCAGTTTTTGAACTTGCAATCTTCCTGCCTTAGCATCCCAAGCTGCTTAGGATTACAGGCTTGTGCCACCGTGCTCAGTTGAACTGAAATTTCTTCCAGCAGCAGCTTGCAGGTGACCTAGTTCAAGAGCTTCTGGAGTCTCCTATTATCAGGAGATAGGTAAGAATGTCAGAAACAGTGTTAAACATAGTCTTGTCTTAGGCCTACTGAATGAAATAAATACACTCCAGTCTGGAGAACATGTCAGGCAAAACAAAACAGAAGAAATTCTTTCAGCTCGAGATCCAGTGGCTCTGTTTAAGACAAAACAAGGGGCCATGTTTCCCTGAGGTAGAGGATGTGAAATTCCAGGGAGCTAGATTTAGAAACTGGTGAATGTCCTGTCCTACTAATCCCTATGTGTGCAGCAAATCAGAATCATAAAACATTTGCCAAGAGAAGTCCCTGAGGTCAGTGGACAGAATGGACTAGGGAGGATTCCATGTTAGCTTTTTTCTGAGTGGTGATAGAGAATTCCTTCCCCATCTGCTCTTCCTTGTCAGGGACACTGGGCAGCAGGATTCACAATTCCAGAGTTTAAAAGGAGATTTGTATGTTAGAACAGGACTGAATCCTGTCTCTCCCATCTCAAGATGGAAATCTGCCCTTTTGTTCTCCTGGGCCTTGCTCTAAGGTGGTCACTGGTGACATGGGCCTGGGTTCATCTACTGAGTGACATTACCTTCCTACTTGATCCTGCAAAGTTGGAGAAGTTGAACCTGGTTAGTGTTCAACAAGGCTGTGGTACTTTTCCTGATAGCCTGGGTCATCTGACACTCCCACTCCACAGTATGGAACCTTGGTGTGGGCCAAGGAGCAGCTAAGGATCCTGCCATGGTTTCTCTCAGAACAAATAAAGCTCTGTGCGTCCTCCTTCAGTGAGTGTGCAGGTCCCCTCTGAACACTGTGACAGCAGATGGAGGTGGCTGCACGGTGGGATCTCTGGATACTCAGGACCCCATTCCCCATGGGCCTGATCTGAATGAGAGAAATGCAAATCATAAATACTTGTGGGGTTTCCTCCTTGCACCTCTAAAAATGTTATTAAATAGATGCATGGTAGTAGGTCTTGAGATATTGTGGATGAAGGGGAAGTCTAGTATGTTTGTGAGAATGTCGATTGGTGCAGCCACCATGGATAATGATATGGGGGTACCTAAGTTAATTTAAATTAGAGCAACATATATCCCAGCAATCTTGAGTCTATACTCAAAGCGAATGATGTTACCAACTGAAAAGCATAGCCACACCCATGGTCACTGTAAAATTATTCACAGTGCCCATGTGGAAACAAAGCTTCCACTGTGGGTGACTGGAGAAAGATAGTCTCTCTGCAGAGAAGGCCATGACAGATAATGGTGAGGAAGTCATTGCTCACCTCCATACTAGACTTGGTGATTTCCTTGCACACAGAGGTTAAAGTGGAGGGAGGAGTGAGGTTTTATTTTGTAGGTAGAGGCTTACAATACACTTTTTTTTTTTTTTTTTTTTTGGTCAAGAGGTGTGAGAGAAGTCTCAAGATAACCCTGATTTCTTTGAGTTACTAAAAGGAGTTGCCATTTGTTCACAGAGGATGTTAAGAAGAGTGATTTTTGGGGAGGAAGATGAGGCTCGGGAGTTTTAGGCTTGGCACATGTGTTAGACTTAAACAGTGTGGCTATCAAGTAGACAATTGGATGTTGGAGGCTGGAAATCAGGGATGAGATCTATCTGAGACTGAGCTTTGACCAATGCAGTTAGTTTAAAACAGATCAGAGGCCCAGAGAATGAGTTTGGAGACAGTGTAGAGATGCAGGGATCAGGAAGAGTTTGAGAAGGTTTGAGAAAGTGCTGCTCTTCCCTCCCCTCTGCAAGAGAGGCTGATGCTTTGAAGCTCGGAGAAGGAAACGCATTGAGGAGGAGGACAATGCTGATATGTGAAATGCCATCTCTGTTTCTAGTAGGATGAGGATGGAGGTGTGACCTTGGACTTAGGAATGTGGAGGTCAGGTGACCTTGAGTAGAGCAGGTTCAATGAGAGTGTGGGGGTCACACTTTCAAGGGAGAAGCATGGAAAAGACCGAGACAGAAGTTATGAGAATGGCGAGTGTGAACAGCTTTCAATCAGGTTTATAGGGAAGAAAATAGACACAGACATGATCTGGAAAATTCAGGAGGGAAGTGTTTTCTCCTGTGTTAGCATCTTAGCCCCAAGCCTCAAGTCCCCTGTCTGATCCAGCATTGCTGCTGGCTCTGGTTCTGGCTCTGAGCTCAATTTCTTCACACTGCTGCTGTGACTTTCAGCGCCCCTCACACTGCTTTCTTTTTTTAATTGAGAAATTTATTTGAACAATCATAAGTTTTTTAATGAAATGATATCATACGCATATAGATTCTGGAGATTAGATTTACCCCCAAGAGTGCCCCCCCAATCATCCACCCTTATCCTTCCCCTCCCCTTCCCAAAACTTCTCTAAAAATGTATTAGGTTGTATAACATTACAACTTATCTGGATTTAACCTCCTTTCTCAATGGCCAGGGTCTAGCTCCAGCCTCCACAGATGAGTGAAGACATTCGACCCTTGGTTCTCTGGGTTATGCTGATTTCACTCAGCATATAAAACCTCAACTACAAAAACAAACAACCCAATTAATAAATGGGCCAAAGAGCTAAATAGAAACTTCTCAACAGAGGACACGGATTAAGCCAATGAATACGTGAGAAAGTGCTCTAAATCACTAGCAATCAGAGAAATGCAAATGAACCTACACTAAGATATCACCTTACACCAGTCAGAATGGCAAAAATGAAGAAAATAAACAATAATAGATGCTGGAGGGGCTATGGAGAGATAGGCACGCTAACACACAGTTGGTGGAGCTGCAGACTGGTACAGCCCTTCTGGAAAGCAGTGTGGAGAATCCACAAAAAACGAGGAATGAGCCCACCATATGATTCTGCTGTTAGTCTACTGGGTATGTTTCCAGGGGATTTAGAATTGGCACATTACATTGACACAGCAATATCTATGTTCATAGCAGCTTAGTTTACAATAGCTAAATTATGGAAACAACCCAGATGTCCCTCACTGGATGAATGGATCCCAAAACTGTGGTACATATATACCATGGAGTTTTACACAGCAGTTAGAAACAATGATACCACACTGTTTTCTTGAGAGTGGAACATGATGCCCCAGGTCAGAGGAGCTGCTGAGACAAGGCCATGACACTGGTGGTAAAGCGAGGGGACTGTCCCTCGACCTGTGACTTAGTCTCTAATATTTTTTTTATTGTGGTGCTGGGGTTGAGCTCTAGGGCCTCATGCATGGTGGGCAAGTGCTGTTCCTCTGAGCTGCACCCAGCCCTGGGCTCATTGTTTTACTGAGCGTGGGGCTCTGGGCTGTGAGCTTCAGGAAGGTTCTCAGCTTTCTCCTCTTGGGCAGGACAGGCTCTCTCAGGTTGGCTGAAGTTGGTGCTTCTCTTGTCCCATGTGCAGGGCTAGCAGTGGACAGAGTGGGTTGACTTCCTCCAGGTCAGAGTGTCTGGTAAAACCCGCAGGCTGAGCTGCTGTTCACTATGTTCTGAGTGCAGATCACTTTGAAGAACAACAGAATGCTGTGATAAACTTAGAATTGGTGCTTTTCCTCTCTCCTGCTCAATTATGGGACATCTTATGCGAATTGCTTCTGTGCTCTTTGATGTACAACTCACAGGAGTCTCAGGCTCCCCCATGACAGCTGAAATAGGTTTTTTAACTCTCAGTTTCCAAGTTGAACCTCCAGCCACGTGTGAATGACACTTCAGATTTCCCTGTTTCTGGGGAGTTTCTGCCTGGGGTGTTCGCTGGTAAGTGGTGACTCTGCATTTGCCTCTCTGCCTCTCCAACCTTGGGCAGCAGGTGGCCCTGGGCCCTCACTTCCCTGATGGGTTTCAGAGGAATTGGTGATTTTTTTTCCAGGTAGTTTAGCCTTTGCTGTGGTTCCTCCTTCCATGCTGACTGGAATCCTTTGCTCTATCTTACCAGTCGGGTCTGTATAGCCTCAGTATTGTAAAAATCCTTGTGCACTGACACATCTGCTCTCGTGAAATCTCCCTATTTGTTCCTGGTTCTGTTTACTTAGCTTGTCTTGGCATAGTAGGAATGTAGATTGCTGCAGACACCTTTGAATACACTATGGAGATGGACCAAACTAATTAAAAATAGAATTAGTGAATGACCCCTACTGGGTCTGTCCTCAAAGGAAGTGAAGTCACCATTGATAAAGATAACCACTCTCCCATAATCACTGTCAGACTTCCACAGCACCAATGTGGGAACGTTCAATGCATCCTCTGGGTGACTGGACAAAGCAAGAAGCCCTTTCTGCAGGTAAAGTCAGAAGACATAATGGTTAGATGGTTGCTGCTAATTGTAGCCCATGTATGATGATTCTCTTGTTCTGCTGTGATTATAGTGAAAGGAGAAATGAGGAGTTTGTTTTGTAGACATAAGTTAACAATATGCTGATGGTTTGTCAAGGGATGAGAGAGAAGGAAAAGTCTGAAGATAAAGCAGATCTTGCTTTGAATACCTACAAGGGTGGAGTTTCTCTTTCTTCAGGTAGAGAAGACTGTGGTAAGAATGAATTTGGGGAGGAAGCTGAGGAATGTGGCTCTAGGTGTTGTAGGATGTCCATGTGTGTTAGACTTGCAGTGTGGCTCTCAAGTAACCCACTGGGGGTTGGAGGCTGGATGCTGGGTGTGAGACCTGGACAAGAGACTTAGCTTGGATCAGTGCAATGAGTGCTGAACAGATTAGAGGCCGAGGGAATGAGTTCTGGAACAGGGTGGAAAAGGAGAAAAAAAGAAGCATTTTTAAAAGATGCAGTAGGGAGGGAAGAGCAGCAGGAGAGAGTGATGTCTTGAAGCTTGGTGGAGGATTCTGATATGTGAAATGCCATTGCTGGGTGTTGTAGGATAAGGATTGGGCATGACCACGGATTTGCCAATGTGGAGTCAGGTGACCTTGAACAGACGAAGCTCATTCTAACTGTAGGGTCACACTAGACAGCTGAAAAAACACAGGAGTGGAAAATTGTGGAGCCTGACCATGGGTGGCTGTTTCAATGAACTTTATAGCAAAGAAAGGAGATATCTGCCATGATGGAG
Organism: Aplodontia rufa; assembly: GCA_004027875.1. Classification (NCBI taxonomy): domain Eukaryota; kingdom Metazoa; phylum Chordata; class Mammalia; order Rodentia; family Aplodontiidae; genus Aplodontia; species Aplodontia rufa. The sequence continues at coordinate 29,289 of PVKS010017169.1, read as the reverse complement.
GGCAATGTAAGGTAAAAAGTGTTTTTATCACGCATCGGCAGTCTTTGAATAGACTTCAATCCTGTCTGATCAATAATTCCTGCGGGTGTGGTTCTGCATCTGATGCTTTTCAGTCGTTTCTTACCGCTTCTTTGACCCTCTGCACTTCACGCTGTTTACTTGAAAGCAGAAGAGTGTGCACTGGGTCAGAGGAACTGCTGTGGACTGGTGCTTAATAATGTGGAGGAAAAGTGAGGGAAATGGTCCTGACTTTTATGACATGGGGTGTGCGTATGTGTGTAGCTGGTGGCTGAGCTCAGTGCCTCACGTGTGCGGGGCAAGTGCTGTTCCTCTGAGCTGCACCCCAGCCCCGGGCTCAGTGTTCACGGAGTGTGTTGCCCTGGGTTTTGAGCTTCAGGAAGGTTCTCCACTTTCTCCTCTTGAGCAGGACAGGTTCCCTGGTGTGGTCTGGAGTTGACCCTTCTCTCATGTGTAGTGCTGGTAGTGGACTGAGTGGGATGTTTCCCTCCTGATCTGAGGGTCAGATGAAACCCCTCCGCTGGGCATTGTTAACTGGCATCCCTGAGGACAGTCCTTCCTGAGTGACAGGATGCTCAGTCCTATTTCAGAACTGATGTTTTTCTTCTCCCCTGGTTGTGTTTTCGTCCATTTTTGTGTGCAATGCTTCTGAGCTCCTGGAGGTAAAAATGTCAAAGTTTTGGGGCTTCCACATGATGGGGTTACCTGGCATTTGTGAGTCTGAGTTTCCATATTGAGGCTCCAGCCACCTGTCAATCACAGTTCAAAATTTCCTCCTTTGTACGCTGTTTCTTAGGCTTCCTTCTGGGTGGATGTAGGCAGGTTTTGTAACTCCTGCTGCAGTGACTCATTTGCTATGGTGAAGTGTCCCTCTTTGTCTACTACGTGAGTTTCAGGCAGATTCCTTGCTCATCTTTCATTGTTTTCATTTTTGATTTTTCACTCCTAATGCCATTTTACTTATTATCCGAAGTGTGATTTTTAAAATGCCTGCAGCTGTGATTTTAATCATTCTCTGAATCTATGATTTTACTTTAAAAAAAAATTTCCTTCCGAAGCTGAGGCAAATCAGGCATGTTTTTATGTATTTCTCTTTGCCAGGTGCGTTGTCCATTTTCCTGCTTTGTTGATTTTCTTTGGATTAATCAATTCTTTTTGTTCCTCATAGAAGTTAATATGCACATATTTATAATCTTGCAGGGAATATTACATCATGTTTCTAAAAAAATTTACAAATTTTGGTTAAAGCTGGAGGTCAGTGCTGCAGTATAGAGAAGAGTGTCCGGCTGAGCTTGGAACTTCCATGGAGCCCCCTTATCAGATTAGACATGAGCTGAGCCCTTGCCACAGCCTGGGAACCTCCCTGGACATTGGCTGTGGTCTGAGATGGGTCAGAAATTAGATGGGAACCTTTCCCATTGCCATGGGACTCTCCCCCATGATGCTTCATGTGTGCCATTGTTGTGTGTCTGAGTTTTGGCCCTGGGCTCCCCTGAATCTCCTGATGACCTTCCCAGCCCCTAGCACCACCTTTTGTCAGCAGCATCTTCATCTGGACAAGGTGGCCTCTTCTGAGTGACCATCTCTTTCAAGTCATTTCCATGCATCTGATGAGGACACAGATCCTTTTGGATGCTCACCTCTGCCCTGCAGGATGGATGGGATCGTGTGAGATGACCTAAGGTGCATTAAATCAGGGAATTTTTGTAATCACTGAGGTGGTTTTAACCTGAGTGCCTGCCTGATGCTCCCCTCCGCCATGCAACTGCAGGACTCCAGGGCACAACCTTGGAGGCCTACAGTGATTTTAAACTGATACATCTTTAGATAAAAGTGGGCTCTCCAGGGTGATAGGTAGGGGAGTATAGTCTCATCCTCACCATGTCCCTGATGGATATTGCAATAATGAGAGAAGTGCAAGATTGAGTTAAAACATTAGAAACTATTGTACCATTTTTGTTTTATTATTGCTGGAGTACTCATTTTTGCATATTTGCGATATGGTTTCCATCACAATATCATGGAGAATTTGCAAGCTCAGAGCCACCGTGCAGAGAAACGGGCCTTATGCACCTGCAGGACACCTGTGCCTAGGTCCTTGACAGAGCCGCTCACCCAGCTGCTGTGCATGGATCTGGGCCTCAGGTTCAGGGTCTGTAGCCAGTCATTTCACCAGTGTTCAGGATTCTCCCTCATGGTCCCACTAGACCCAGCTGACATGGATGTAGCTGTCCAGCTGCAGCCCATACCCCCAGGTCCAGATATATTGGGCCAGTACCCACTGCAAGGCCCAACCTCTGCACAGTTCCTATGTGCTGCAATTTTACAACATAGGGGGCTGCATCCCAACATATTCCAGATTGATGCCCTGAAGCTTAGACCCATGAGAGAAATTCAGATACCCAGAAGATCATAAAAAATGAGGACTCAGTATAGATAAGGGTCACCTCAAGCCCACAACTCCACAGTCTGGGAACAGACAGGGTGGGAAGAAAACCTAGAAATTTCACAGCATCATCTTCATTTGGATTATCCAGCCTCTCTTGCATAGCCATCTCTTTTAGTCATTTCCAGGCATCTGTTGAGGGCTGGGCCCCCTTTTGGAAGCTCAGCTGTGCCCTGCTGGACTGAAGGGAACACATGGGATGAGCTGAGCTGCATTTAGCCAGAATCTGTGCTAATCACTGAGGCAGTGGAGACCAAGAGCCCTGCATGATGCTCCCCTCCCCAGGCACCTGCAGGGAGCCAGGGCTCAAGATTCAGAGACTAGAAGTGACTTTTTTTTTTTTTCACCTGTGATACTTCCAGAGATGGAGTTGTCCTCCCCAGGGTGACAGGAAGGGGATAGGAGTTTGCATATTCACCACAGCCCTCCTGGATCCTGGAAAAATGAGAGTATGAAAGGATGAGAAATATCAGAAGCCATTTCTTGCTCTCCGTTTAGTTATTGCAGAGTATTCTTCTTGTGTGATTGTGATGAAATTTGTACCCCAAATTGAAAGAAACAGTTTGCAAACAAAGTGACCTCTAGAAGTTTCCTTCACCACACCTCTCCTGTCAGTCTCCCCAGAGCACAGGTCCAGGCATGGTTTGCAATCTTCACTCTCAGCCTCATGTGTTTATTCAGAAGGTGCTGAGATCAGCTCTGTTTTGTTCATCACATGTCAAGCCAGGATGCTGCACCTGATAGGGCCTTTAATTGGTTTTGCTTGAGCTGTGGCTGTCATGGTCCACAAACCAGCTGCACCCTGTTCCCCTTCATCCCCAGCATCTTCGTCTGAGTCAGAGAATCTGCTGTGCCTGTGCCCAGGCAGGCAGCCCATGTGGCAGCTGGGCCACCCCAAGCAGGGAGGTTTGTGTTCGGGGCTGCACCACTGTGGGAGGAGCATGTGTATGCTGGAAGCAGTAATAGACTCCAGCATCCTCAGCCTCCACCCTGCTGATTTTCAGGGTGAAATCTGTCCCTGACCCACTGCCACTGAACCTGTCTGGAACCCCAGTGTTTCTGTTGGAAACCATATGTATTAGTCCCTGTGGAGCCTGGCCTGGCTTGAATACAACCCAACCTAAATAGGTGTTTCCATTACTGTGTAGGAGGCTCTGACTGGACCTGCAGGAGATGGAGGCTGGCTCCCCAGGGCTGACAGATAGGGACTGAGGAGTCTGGGTCAGCACAACATCCCCACTGGATCCTACAGTACAGAAAGAGAAATGCAAGGTTATGTACAAACTTTTACACACATCTTTGTAACTTTTCCTTATTTTGTATATTTCTGGCTAAGTTATATTTTAGGTTTTTATTTTATTAATACACTTAAAATATTAAATTTAAAGAAAGGACTCATGTTTTGTGAACTTTCTTATTTTGACCGGAATTTACCTACAACATGACCCTGCTTCTTTTTGACAATCTTTATCAGGGCATAGGACCTTGGTCCTTTTGGAATCTTCCCTCTCACAGATCTCAACATCTTGTATGCCTCATTCTGCGGGGCAAGACCTACACATCTCACAGGTGGAGCCCCAGAGCTCACTTCCCACCCCATTCTCCTTCCTCATCTCCCTCTGTCCTCACCAGGGATCCAGAGCATCAGCAGCCCCAGGACCTGAGCAGGGAGCCTCATCTTGAGCAGCTGATCTGAGGAGTCCTGGTCAGTCAAGGCCAGATTAGAGCTGAGCTTTTATCTCAGCCTTGCAGGAAGGTCCTCCCTAGGGAGCAGCATGCAAATCCCCTGGTAGATGCAGTGGTGTGGAAAGAGAAAGGGGAGGGTGACCAGCTGTGTGAGTGCAGTGATATAAAAAGTCTTCAATACCTGGAGGAATCCAACAGAGATAATATCCAGGCTGCCTTCAGCAGCAAAGAGGAAGCCCCATCGTGAAGCCTGGATCTGTTGGAGGTCATGGTGAGCATAGACAGCCTCCCCGACACAGCTGAGACCCAAGGATATGGAGGTGTGCCTGTAGATTAATCTCTTGCAGGAGGGGTTGTATTACTTATGCCCAGGTAATGGGAGAAGTTCACAAGCCCTACCTCACAAGCATTGGTCTTCTCAGTTTTCTTTTGGTTCCAGGGATTGAACCCAGGACAGCTCAACCATTGAGCCACATCTCCAGCCTCTGTTATATTTTATTATGATACAGGGTTTCCCTAAGTTAAGGCCAATTTTGAACTTTCTCCTCTCCTTCCTCAGTCTTCCAGATTCCCGTGTTTACAGTCTTGGTCCAGCGTGCCTGGCTCATCTGAGTTGGCTGCCAGCGGCAGCATGTGGTTGAGCTCATTCACGTGCTTCTGGTGTCTGCTGTTAACATGAGAAACAGGAGAATGTCAGAATCATCCTCAGTGTTTTCCTAAGATTATTAATGCAATAGGATTCTAGAGTCTCAAGAAAATTCCACAGGCAAAAAATTAAGTCTTTCATCTGGAGCTCCAGTAGCCCTGTTTCGAACAAGAGGAGATGGGGCCATGGCTCCCTGAGACAGTGAATGTGAGATTCCCAGAAGCTTAATTTGTAAACTGGTGAATATCCTGTCCTACACATCTGTGTGTAGGGTACATCAGAGTCAACCAACTTTTCCCTAGAAAAGAAGTCCCTGAGGCCATGGGACAGAGTGGTGAAGAGGATTTTATCTTAGCTATTTCAAATGTAAAGATCCCCTTCATGTGTTGTACCCAAACTGAGATGAAGACACTCCAGCCATTTACATATGAGCCAAAGAAGCCTTTACTGAGCTGGCCAGTGGCGACCACTGGACCCCCATACATCAGGTCTCAGAATGACACACCTTTTAGCTGTGTAGCAGGGCTTATACAGGGTACAGAACTCCCTGTTACCAGACCTGTTGTCAAGCAAGGTGCGCGCAAAAGCAGAAAGTTTGCAGTTAGCACTTGGGGCGAAACGTCCTGTTCCCTCATTGTTCAACCTGGATTCGGGTGGGGAGCTACTTTAGTAGCTTGGTAACCCATTCTTCAGTACTTGGGAAACTTCCTTCTAGGGAGGGGAGAATAGGAAATCAAGTCCCTTTGGTTCTAACACATGCATCAAGGAGAACTTGATTCTCCACTGCAGGTGGCTTATTTTACAATGCACATTTCCCCTGCTTTTCTTTCTCCTCCCCTCTCCCTTCGGAGGAGGAGAAAGAAGACTGACAGGCTAACTGTCCTGTCCCAGGCTAGGCTGACCTGGGAGCTGGAGCATGGGCTTTCTCGGGGACAACTGCTGGACACACTTAATTCCATCTACGGATAGGGTGTGGACCCAAGCCCTACTGTTCCTCTTTCAAAAGCCCTGTGTTTCCCCAGGTGGGATCACATTCACCTGTGTTTTTCCTTTTTAAAATTATTAGTGCGTTAGTTGTACGTAATTCTTGAGTTGGTTCTCACAAGACTCTCCAGGGGAGGAAGGTAATTTTCTGCATTTCAGTCCCCAGTGCCTAACTTACCCTCCTTTCCTCTCTCCCCCTATTTCCCTCCTCTACTCTTCCAGTGTTTCTTTTGCTTGATTATTTATTGTTGATTGGTGCTTTCTGCATAGACACAAAGGTGGACTTCACCGTGGCGCATTTGTATGTGCACAGAGTGGTTCTGATAAATCCATTCTGCATTTCCTCCCCTTCCCTGACCCTCTGCCCTCTCTCTTGAGCTCCTTGGACTCCACTGATCTTCCTTATATTTTAGTGCATTTTTTTAAAATAAAGGGACACAGTGCGAAAGAGAAAAAGAATATTTAATATTTTAATCTGACCTTTATTTCTCCAAAATGTAGCTGTATGTGTGGTTCTGGATTTGAACCCAGGTCTCACTCATGACAGGCAAGCATTCCAACTAAAGGGGTCACTGCTCTAGTCCCTTCCATATAGTTTAAGCAATCTGAAGGTGTATTTGTCTACCGACCACATAAGTGTTTCTATTTTTTCGGATTATAGAGAGGTGTTTTTCCCACAGGTGGAATGATCTTCCCTGTATCTGTGTAACATCTAATTCCCCACTACTCCCCTTTGTTTACTGACTTCCACATACGATAGAAAACTTTTAACCCTTGACCTTGAGTATGAGCTTTTCTTGACATGTTGTTCCCCAGTTCCATCCATTTAACAGCAAATGCTGTAATTTCATTAAGACTGAGTAATAGTTCACCTTGTATATGCCCCATTTGCATAATTTATTCATCTGGGTGGCTGTATTACTTGAGTATTGAGAATTGGACTGCTATAAACATTGATGTGCCTCTATCACCGCGGTCTGTGGATTTTAGTCATGGTTAAATATTGGAGTGTAAATGGTGGTTCTATACCTCCTTTCTTGAGGAAACTCCATATGTTTTTCAGAATATGCATACAAAGTTTAGTCCCATGAACGTTGGGTGGATGTTCCTTTTCCACATGTCCTCACCAGCCTTACTGTTATATGTATCCTCGATGATGGCCATTATGAGTGCAGGTGGTGAAGCTCAATGTAATTTTGATCTGCATTTCCCTGATTGCCAGAGATGTCAACATTTTCTTATATTTGTTGGCTATTTTTGCTTCTCCTGAGAAATGTTCAGTTCTTTTGCCTGTTTGTTGGTTAGGTTATTGGGGGTTTTATTGTTTTCACAGTTCTTTATAAATTGTGAATATTAATCCCCTGTCAGAAGAAAAGTGCACCAAGAATTTCTCATGTTCTGATGGCTCTCTCTTCATGCCCTCAATCATTTTTTTTCCACTGTGCAGACTTTTTAAAATTGCACTTCATTCCACTAGTGATACTCGGATTTATCTCTTGAGCTTTAGGGGTCTGCTGAGGAATTTGTTGCCTGCAGATATGTGCTTGGGTGTTGACCCTGTTTTCTACTAGCGGTTGTAGAATTTGTGGTCTAATTCCTAGGTCTTTGATCCATTCTGATTTGAACTTTGTGTAGGATGAGAGGTAGGTTTCTAACTTTACTCTTCTGTGTATGAATATGTAGTATTTCACCAACCAGCAATTGAAAGAGCTCTTTTCTCCAACATATATTTTGGCTCTTCTGTCAAGTGTCAAATGACTTTAAGTGCATGGGTTTGCCTCTGTCCTCTGCTCTGTTCCATTGGCCGTTTTGTCTGTTTTGATACCAATACCATGATTTTTTTTTTAAACCATAACTCTGTGGTATAATTAGTGATCAGGTGCGGTGATGCCTCCAGTGTTGCTCTTTGTTTGCTGTGGCTTCGGCTATTCTGGGCCTCTCAGTCTTCCAAATGAATTTAAGAAGTGTTTTCTAGTTCTGTGAAGAATTTCATTGATGTTTTGATGAGGGTTGAATTGACTCTGTATATGGCTTTTGGTACTCAAAGCTTTTGACAATACTAATTCTGCCTATCCAAGAACATAGGATGTCTTCCCCTATGTCTAAAATCTTAAGCAATTTTTTATTTCACAGTTCATAATTTTTTTGTTGTTCTCTCACTTCCTTGATCAGATGAAGTCCCAAGTATTTCATTATTTTGAGATTATTGTGAATGGGATGGTTTCCTGATTTTTTTTTTTTCCTCCTCCTCCAAAGAACCACTGTTTGTACATAGGAAAGTTGATGGTTTAAGAGTGTTGATCTTGTATCTGCTACTTTGCTAAATTCATTCATCAGCTATACAAGTCTTCTGGTAGAGATTTATGGTCTTCTAGATATAGGATTATTATGGTTTAGATGTGAAGTGTCCTCCAAAAGCTGATGTATGAGATAATGCAAGAAAGCTTAGAGGTGAAATGATTGTGGTTTGAAAGTCTTAAACCATTCCATAATTTAATCACCTTATTGGGATGAACTGAGTGGTAACTGTAGGTAGGTTGTGTGTGGTGGGAAGAGGTGGGTTTCTGGGAGTGTACTTTTGGTGGTGTATACTTTGACCTCTCTCCCCGCTTCGTGGCATAATGCCTTGAGCTATGCTCCTGCATGTTTGATGTTCAGCCTCAACTTTAAGCCACAGGGAATGAAGGCAGCTGTCTATGAACTGGGGCCTCTGAAACTATGAGCTGCAAATAAACACGTCCTCCTCTACAATTGTTCTTGTCAGGTCTTTTGGTAACAACATAGTAAAAACTAAGAGAAGGATCGTGTCATGAGGAACATAGCTTGATGTCTTTTCTTGTATGTATCCCTTTACTTTCATTCTCTTGCGTGATTGCTCTGGTAGGTGTCTGAAAACTGTACTGGATGAAGTCATGAGAGTGGACATTCCTGTCTTGTTTTCTTTCTTTCTTTAAAGAGATGGAGGGGTGGGGGGAGAGAGAGGTAGAGAGACGGGTGGAGAGAGAGAACAATGGGGAGTGAAAATCAACTTTATTTTTTCATCTGGGTTTTGTTTTTCTGACACTTGGTTGTGTGTGTGGTGCAGGGGTTGAACCCAGGTCCTCGAACATTTCACGCATGTGCTATAAAAGCAGAGCCACCACTGCAACCTGCCCCTCCCTCCAGACTTGCTCTTGATTTTGGAGGAAAAGCTTTCCATTCTTCTCCATTTAGCATGCTGTTGGCTTTGCGTTTGCCATGTAGAGCCTTCATAAGGCTGAGGTATGTTCGTTTTGTTCCTAGCATTCCATAATTTTTAGTAGGAAAGGGTGCTAGACTTTATCAAAGACCCTTTCTGCTTCTAGTGAGATGATCATTTGATTGTATGCTTAATTCTATTTAAAGGATAAATCACATTTACAGATTTCCATCTGTTGAACCGATCTTGCATTTCTGGTATGAAACCCACGTGATTGTGGTGTATTATCTTTGCTGTGTTTTAGAAAGTGGGTTGCCGATATTAAGGATTATTGTATCCGTGCTCGTCGGGAATATTGATCTGTAGTTTTCTTTCCTTGATATGTTATTGCCTGGTATTGGATCAGGGTTATATTGGCTTCATACACTATAATTGAGAGTGTCCCCTTCTTTGAATTTTATGGAAGAATTTGAGAAAGACTGGAGTTAGCAATGTACTCTCAACATTTAAAGAAGAACTAAGTATCTTCCTGTGTTTTTCTTTGTTGGAAGACTTGAAATTGCTTTTTTAATTTTATTACTAGATATGTCTCTTTAGGTTTTCTATATCTTCCCGGTTCAATGTGGGCTGGGTATGTTGTCTCAAAATCTGTCAGTGTCATCTAGATTTTCAAGTTTATGGGAGCATAAATTTTCAAAATAATTTCTAATCTTCTGGATATCAGAAATGTCTGTGTTGGTATGTCATTTTTCATCACGAATTTTGTTGACTTGGTCTTCTCTTTGACTAGTTTGGCTTGGGGTTTAACAATCTTATGTTGTTGAGAAAGTAAGCCTTACTGTATGGATCCTGACAATTGTGTTTTTTATTTCATTAATTTTTACTCTGATTTTAATTTGTCTTCTGATTGTTGGAATTAATTTGTTCTTTTCTTAGGTCTTGAGGTTGAACATAAGCTTCTTTATTTGGAATCTCTGTGGTTTTTTCAAAATATAGGCCTTCAATGCTATGGAATTCAATCTTAGAACTGCTTTCATACTGTTCCACAGATATTGACATAGAGTACCTGTATTCTCCTTTGTTTCTAAGAATTAACTTTTTTGTCTCATTTATTTCTTGATCTAGTCTTCATTTAAAAGAGTGGTGTTGAATCTTCATTTAAATCTTCATTTAAAAGAGTGGTGTATTTTTTTCTTCATTTTGATTTTTGGTTTGATTCAATTATGTTCCAATAGGATGCAGAGGATCATATCTTTTTCTTGTAATTGCCAAGACATATGTAGTAGTGACTGGAATGTGATATATTTTGGAAAAGGATCAATGACCTGCTGAAAAGAATGTAAATTCCACTGTTTTGGGGTGAAATAATATGTAGGCATCTTCTAGATTCATTAGTATTTAGGTCAGAAATATTTTATCCTATTGATAGGGGTATGCTAAAGTCCCCCAGTATTATTGTATTGGTATCTATATGACATTTAATGTCAAGATGTATTTTTAAAAGTGTGATTAGATGCACTGACATTTGGGGAATACAAATGTATTCTTCCTATATCTTTTTTGCTTTCCTATTATCAGTCTAATAGTCCTTCATATTGAAAAGGTTCATTGCTACACATTCATACAGGTATATGTATGACAATGTAACTTGAACCTGATCCGTATCCAAGAATCTCCCCACTTCATCCACTTCCCACTCTCTTGTGTCCACTTTATTCCCCCTGTTCCTCATATAAATGTCCATATTCATATAGATGTTTGAATTGTCAAATTTTGAATGGCTGCATGAGTATTGTTTGGCTTCTCAGGGGAGTGAACTGTACCCTACAATATTGATAACTTTTATACCTCCCTTTTCTCTCTCCCTCTTTCCTCCCCATGCCTTCTTCCCGTTCTCAGCTATAGTTCCCACAAATTGTTACTTAAAATTTGGTGGGTCTATTAAATAAATTTGGCTGTCACTCAATATTAGGTTTTATTCTAGCTTCTATATATGAGAGCAAACATTCAATCCTTAAGATTCTATATTTGGTTTATTTTACTCAGCATGAATTTTTGTTTCCATCCATTTAGCTTTAAAAGCTATGGCAACCCAGATGCCCCTCACTGGATGAATGGATGCAAAAACTGTGGAATATATATACCATGCAGTTCTACTTAGCAATTAGAAACAATGATATTGCAGCCTTTGAAAGTAAATGGATGGCAATGGAAGAAATCATGTTGAGTGAAGTTAGCCAAACCCAGAGAGTCAAGGGTCGAATGTCTTCACTCATCTGTGGAGGCTGGGGCTAAACCAGTCTAATACATGGTCAACTCTCATGTATTAGACCCAGAAAAAGTGTAGTAACTCCTAACATAGGGCAATCATACAGATGTATCAGGAACAAAGGGGGAGTAGAGAGGGGGAATAGGTAAGGGTGGGAGATTAGGGTAGGCTCTAGTTGGTAAATCTAATTTTAAAATACACACATATCATTGTTTCTTTGGAAGCATTTTTGATTGTACGATAACTTAATTTCTTTAAAAAAAATCCTATGGGGCTGGAGCGGTGGCTCAGCGGTTTCAGCGCTTGCCTGGCAAGCACGAGGACCCGGGTTCAAACCCCAGCACCACATACACAACTAAGTGTCAGAGCAACTAAGGCCATGTGAAAAACTAAATAAAGTTGTAAAAAAAAAAAAAAAATCCTATGGCATCTCTTTCTCTTAACTGAGTAGAACTCCCTTGTATATTTATTATAGTTTTTAGTTCCATTCATACGGTGAAGGGCATCTAGTTTGATTCCATAATTTAGCTATTACAAACTGAGTTGCTATAAACATAGATATAGCTGTGTCACTGAAACATGCTAATTCAAGCTCTTCTGGGAAAATATCCAGGAGTGGAATGGCTGGATTTTATGGTGGTTCCACTCCTAGTTTTTTTTTTTTCTTTTTAGAAGACTGCATAGTAAATTCCAGAATGATGTACCAGTCTTCAGTCCCACCGACAGTGTCTTAGTTTTCCTTGCTTCCCACAACCTGTCCATCATCTGTTATTACTGTGTTCTTCAACTTTGCTATTCTGACTGGAGTGAGGTGAAATCTTAATTTTTAATTTGGATTTCTCTGGTTGCTAGTGATGTAGATATTTTCTTATGTATTGACTTTTTGAACTTTTGTTGAAAAGTTTTAGTTCCATAGTCTACTTATTGATTGCATTGTCTGTGTTTTTGGTATTAAGGTTTTTGGAGATCTTTGGGATTTCCTAATTTCTTCTTTGGGAGAATTGCTGCTGGAGTATAAGAAAGCTATTGATTTGAGTGTTGATGTAACCAGTCACATTTCTAAATTCATTTATGAGCTCTAGAAGTCTTCTGAAGAGAGTTTTTTGGGTCTGCTAGTTACATGATCATGTTATTGGCAAAGACAGATAGCTAGACTTTCTCTTCTCCTATTCAAATACCTTAAATTTCCTTTTCTTGTCTGATAGCTCTGGCTAGGGTTTCAAGGCCTACATTGAATAAGTGGTGAGAGTGGACACCCTTGTCATGTACCTGCATTTGTTGGGAATGGTTTCAGTCTTTCTCCACTAAGTATAATGTTGGCTATGGTTTGTCAAAAATGGCTCTTACAAATGAAGGTATGTTCCATTGATCCCTATTTTCTCGAGAGTTTTGAGCATAAATTTGTGTTGAATTTCATCAACGTTTTTTTGCACGAACTGAGATGATCCTGTGGTTTCCATCTTTAACTCTATTTAAGTGATGAATCGGTTGTATTGATTTGCCTATGTTGAACCAGTCTTTCATTCCTAGAATGAAGCACGCTTGATTGTGATGTAGTATCTCTTTGATGTGTTTTGGGATGCAAAAGGATATTTGCATATGTTCATCAGGGAGATTGGTCTGTAATTATCTTTCCTTGAGGTGTCTTTTTTGAGAATCAGGATTATATTTGCCTCTTAAAAGTGCTTGGGAGTCTTCCATCTCTTGCAATTTCAAGAATAGCTTAAGAAGGAGAGGTGTTAATTTTTCTGTAAAGGTCTGGTAGAACACTGGTGAGACTGAGGTCTTGGGCTGTTCTTTTTTAGAAGGCCTTTGTTGTTTCCATTCCACTACCTGAGATTTGTTTGTTTAGATTTTTCATTGAAATGATCATTCACTTCCGTATTTGCTCTCCTAATTCATTCCTTAGATCTACTTTTTATCACTTGTAAAGTTCAATAATCAATGTTTGTAGTCTGTTTGGAATTTCATCCACTTCCATATCAGTGGTTTCTTTGTTGTGGGATTGTGAATTTTGGAGGAAGAATTGTTTGCCTGTTTCCACTTATTCTCAGAGGTTTTGGCTGGTGCATCAGTTGAACGGATTTCCCTTCTTTTATATGTATCAACTTTGTGTAGTTCTAGGGTTTTTTTGTTCTAGAGACTTCTCTGATTTTGCTGTATGAGTAGATTTCCAAGAATGGGACTTGAGGGCTTCCCTCTGGTTGTTCCTATTGGGTCCTGGTTGTTTAGGGATTTTGGCTTTCCTGTATGATGCATTGTAGTATTGATGAATCTTGTGTGGGCTACTTCTTGTGTGGAGTGAAGCTTCCATTGCTGGAACAAGTTGTGAGTGTTGCTCAGCAGGATAATCTCTAATCTATGAGCTTGACTTGTCTCCACAGGGAGCAACACATAGCAATAATATTAAGTGATGAACAGCCTTGAGATAAATATGAAGTGTCCATCTTGATATCTACAACTAATTACAACCTGCTGTCGAATAATGAGCTCAGCTTTGAGCTTTAGCACCAACAAGAAACAACCATGAACTTGATCAGGTTTTAACCAGACAGGACATACTATGTCAGCCACTGGATTACCAATCACTACAGGACTGGGGAAGGAATTGTGTGATTTACATAATTCTGTGACATAGTCGAATTAAAGTTTCTTAAATGAATAGAAATTATTTTAGGAAAGGAAGAGAATGGAGCGACTGGGGTACTTTCAGCATTGTGTTCCCACAGATGGCTGGTGCGGGCCCTCAGCTGCAAGTGCGCTAGTTGGGTTTTGTCCTGCCTGACCCTTGGCACTCTGTTGGTAGGCATTTGAGATTAGATGCACACTTGTGTTGGTGGGAGATGCCCATCGTTGGGATGTTCAGGTGTTGGGGACATCCTGCCACTCTCTGTATTAGGGTGAGGTGACTGAACCTCCACAGGCTTCACATATTTACACCTCCACGGATGTGAGTTGTCTATTATCAGATCTGGAGGCAGACACAGCTGTGTGACTGTTTCCTGGTGCCTTCCTGGTCATTCAAATGGGACACAAGTACCAAAGTGGGCTCCCTCTCATCAGTACCCTTAGCCCCCTTCACCGTTTGCTCTCTGGACTCCATGAGAGGTGACTGCTTCTAGCAAGGCTGGTTCATGAGAACCCAGCCTGCAGCCTCTGCTGGGTGTGCTCAGCTACTCAGAAATGGTTCCTGTCACCAGGGCTGGGATTGCAGCCAAACTCTTGGCCCCTCGCCCAAGTGATTCTCATGGCTTTTCAATGAACACCTTGCACCTCTTTCTCTGGGTCTCCTCTATCCCAGGTTCCTCCAAGCCCCCTGCACCCCTCTGTCTGCCTGTGCTCCCTGTCCCTCAGCAAGGCCTGGCAGAATGTCACCTTATTATTTCCTTTATCCTGATAGAAGTTTCTGAGTTTGTGTCTCTGATTATTTTGCTGTCCAGTGTTGACCTTCAGTGAATTCCTTAGTCACCCACCTTGCTGAGGAGTGTCTTAACCACTTTGTAAATGTTGAGATGCTGAACTGGTGAGCAGTGGGCCCTTCCCCCTCTATGCCATCTTCTCAACCTGTTTGTCCTTTGAGAAAAAGCAGGAAGATTTTTTGTAGCAAACTTGTCCTTACTATGGGAGTGGCATTGCAGACGAGGACCAAACGTTTGGTATTGCAACAGTGCATGCACTGAAGGTTTAATCACCAAGACACTGATGCTGCATGAAGACACAGCAGCCCAGGTCACCCAGTGCCACCATAGCTCCACAGGAGGACGCTGTGCACAGGGGGCTCAGGGAGGGATGCAGCTTCTAGACGCCGCCCTCTAGTGGTCAGGGGCTGAGCTCCTGGGAGGGAGTTCTGCTTTCTCATCAGACACAAAACAGGAGCTTGGTGAACGTCAGCAGCTGTCAGGTTGGCTATGAGTAACTAGAAATATAAACTTGAGAGAAACCCTGGCTGCTCTGATGCCTCACTGCTTAGCCAGACTTGAAAGTGAGTCCTTGGACCACTGAATTGTCCACGTGGAGGCCATGGTAGTCCCTGGTCCTCTGTGGCTGCCCACTCCTCCCACTGTGGAAATTTCCAGAGGAAGCAAACCTGAAGACCCTGAGAAGAGAGGAGGAGGAGGATGAACAGCAGGGACCCAGGGGACACCCCCCCAGCTGAAATCTCCTTTTGCTGAATGTGTCTGGACTTGAGGCTGGAGAACCTGGTGACCCAGAAACACCCATGGACATAAGCAAAAAGCCCAGCATAGCTCAGCTCCCTCTACCCAGGGGACACAGAAGGCAGCCTGGGAGGACAGAAAGCTTTAAGATGGTTACAATGTCAGCCAAACCCCATGGTTGCCCGTTATGGGGAGCCCAGGCTGTGATGAAGAGTTGTTCCCTCTGTGGGCTGGAAGAGGGGCAGTGAGTAGTAGCCTGGGCTTCATCCTCCCTGGAACTCTGTCCTGTTCCTGTGCTTGCAGAGTCGGGGACCATGTGAGTATCCTGGCCCTCCACCACCCTGTGTTAACAGGGCTCCTCATTCTGCAGGGGTGGTGGAAGAGGAGACTAGGCTGAAGGCCAGAACCCTGCCCACTGGTCTCAAGGCCTCTCCACCTTGGTGTCCATGGAAGCTGCACAGGAAATAGAAATCTCCTCCCAGCTCTCTCATCAAGGAGTGGTCAGCTGAGGCCTTGTAGGAGCTGCATGGCCAACTGTGCCCAGCATGAGAAGGAGCCTCCCCAACTCCAGGGTGTTCTGCTGTGCACCTGGACTCCTGTCCCTACCTGGTGGTAACAAGGTGGCACCCTGAGTTCTCCTACCAGAGCTGGGTAAAAGGAAGCACATGGACATGGGTTTAAATAGGTCCAGGGTCACAGATCTTGACACCCCAAGTGTCAAGATTCCAACTGAGAATCTCATTGCACCAAGAAGTAGGAAAGCCTCAACTTCAAAGAGACAGTTAACAGATGACTTACCAATGTGACAGATACCGAATACTCTCACAAGGATCTTAGACACATTTAAAGAACACCTAAAGCTCACCAGAACCTTCAGCCACTATGGCCATCAAGCAACATTCCCACTGCACTCCAGCCTCCAACAGAATGTGCCTGTGGATTTAGGGGCAGATCATATGTGAAGGGGCCAAGCCACGCAGGATGTGTCCTCCAAGCACCTGGTCAAACTAGAAATCTAATGCAAAGAAATATTTGAACAAATTCCAAACCCTTGGAAACAGAAATATACACATCCAAATAATCTAAGGGAAGTTTTTAGAAAATAAAAATTGCATATTGAAGGGAATAAAATTGAAAATGCACCGATCCAAATTTGTCAGGCAGTTAGGGCCCAAAGACAACCTTGCTCATCCCAGAGGAAGGACAACTTGTTCACTCAAAATAATATGCACAAATTCCTCAGCAGTTTTACTCTTCCTGGTGAACAGAGCCAAAAAGTCCAGAGAGAGATTGAAGAAGGATGCATGGTGCAGGCACACCATGGAATGTCTCCGGGTTAAAACCACACACAGCAATTTGAGCAGACCTTGGAGGCGATGTGTACACTGTAGATTCCATTTACAAACGTCAAAATGTCGCAAGTTCTGAAACTTTATAATTTTAGTAAAATTAGAGTTAACTATTATGGGTGGCCAGAGACATGGGTGTGACTATAACCCCTT
Organism: Aplodontia rufa; assembly: GCA_004027875.1. NCBI lineage: Eukaryota > Metazoa > Chordata > Mammalia > Rodentia > Aplodontiidae > Aplodontia > Aplodontia rufa. The sequence continues at coordinate 12,403 of PVKS010017169.1, read as the reverse complement.
GTTCTGCCTGACTTGCTACGTGGGGTCACACAGGTGAGGCAATGTGACAGCCTCCACTCCTGCCAAGCTCCTCCGCACTGAATGTGGCTTGTGTCTAGATGCATGGCTGCCTCTTTACGTGTATGGGTGGAAGGGGACTTCTTGATTGGGGAGTGTGCACATTTTAAGTTTACAAATTTGTCCCAAAATGGCGTGTCACTTTCACTAAGGTCAACCTGGCCCTGGCGTCTCCAGAGATTGACCTGTCCATGAGGTCTTTTATTGCTTCCTAGAAGTTTGTGTTATTTCTCCCCCTCTTTGATTCCTGAATAATGGAATCTCAACTTTGCCCAAGGCGGCAGAATCTGAGTGCAAACTTAGAATACCCCGCTCCCCAGCAGTCATGGCAAATGGCCTTTTCTGAAGTCCGATGTGAACTTCTGGAGAAATCCTGCCTACCAGAGGCCACCTCTGCACATCTGTCCTTTGTCTTCTGCCTCCTTGGCTGCCTGGAATGCGGCAGGGGAGGCCTCTTGTCACAGTTGGGAGGAAAGCCACAGATGGGGTGGATGAGCAGGAGGAGCAGGAGCCCAGGTCCAGTAGCAGCAGGTCTAGCTGAGCACTGCCCACCCCATTCCATTTTCAATGAGGGGAAAGCATCCACTTGCCCAATGAAGCCTGTCTCATGCGAGTTCAGCTTTGTGCAGCTTCGTGGAATGAACACGTACGACTTCCTGTTGTTTTCTCTGACAGTTCAGCTTTGAGGTTTCAAGCTCCTGTCTTCATTTCTTTGGTGTTTGGTTTTGGCTTCAATGCGCCTAACCCAATAGCATGGTTTACGTTTCTGAATAATGGTAGTGAATGCTCTTTCACTATTCCCTGGAAAAGGATTTCCTGAAGATTACTTTCTTTTGGGTGGGTTTTTGGAAAACTTAAGCACGCGTGTATTTTAAGTTGGGTCTTGATTGAAGAAAACACCCTTTGGAGATGTCAAGGAAGTTTGAATAAAACGTGTACTGGACATTAGGGAATTACATTTGATTCTGTTAGGTGTCACAGAGGCATGATGGTTGTTTTAAACAGTTTGTAAACTTCTCAGTGTATTAATAATTGGCTTGAAAATACTTGTATGTTGGAGGATTTAGAGGATAAAGGAGGCAGGTAAGAAAAGGTTGAGAAGCTTTCACTTGTGAAGCATAGGGTTAATTATATTACAGTCTAAATTTTTAGATGGTTCAACATTTCTCTAAACACTAAAAATTAGAAAAATCTAAAAACTTACAAGCTTCAAAATGTTTGCTGTGCACACCAGGAATTCATGTTGCACTGCCAAGCTCTGACCACAGGGGGAAGTGTTGTATAATTTAGGAGCCAAAGCAGGCCTAAAGGACCCTAAGTTAGGAACAGTCACCAAGTTTATTGAAATGGGTTTCAAAGTTCTAAGTGGGTTTTTAAAGTTCCATAGAGAACTCAGGTAAAATTTTAAAACAAACATCTATCAAACTTACAAACTTCTTAGAATTGTAAAAGCTTTTGGTATCTTGCATGTTATTAAAATACATTGATACAGTTCTATTATACTCTAAATTTATTTTCTTCTATTCTGTAATTTTAACTGTTCATTTCTGAACATGTATCAGTTTTCTGCATAATACTATTGATATTATGAATGAAAATGACTTTGGAAGTTGATTTTTTAAATTATGGAATGAAGTGTGTGCTACTTTATTCTGCAGTTCTTGTTTCCATTCTAATGGGTGCCGTTCAGTCTATAGAAGGAGCTGCCTGGTTTGGGAGATTTTCTGACCATGACAACAGGCGACGTTTTAATGATGATAAACCGTCTCATCCACAGCTCTGTTGTCACCTTAGGTTGTCTAAAGCAGCTGTGAGGAGTGGCTATGGAATTTGATAGATGGAAGGGGGTACAGATGCTGCACTGAGCCTTCCACAGTGGACTCTTCTTGTGTGAGTGTGGACAATTCCCCCAATCTTTGTGAACCCCAGTTTGGGTACTTCTAAAACACCTGTAATATGAGCAGTCTTGTACGAATGGAATCTAAAATTAGAAAGTCAGTGTAAAATAGTTTTCTTTCTCAGGACAGGATGCCTCAGAAACTTGCACCTAAATTAGAATTTTAGAAAGTTGTCCTTCAGATTCCAGAAACCCATGAACACCAACCCCACAGATGCTGATTTCTAATGGAAAATGCTGAAAAGCTCACATTTGCCCCATGAGCATCCGCTGTGTGCCCCAAGCCACCTGCCCATCACTCACAGCACCCAGTAGAAAGTCAGTGCTCTGTAGGTGGGTGGGGTCGTCAGGGCCAGGGAATGATGACAGGGACGAATTGTGTGTGCTGAGGACAGAGGTGGATTCTGTGAATGTTTTTTGTCTGCAGATGAGGAGCTCACAGATGCAAAGGCCAACTGATCTGTGCCTGTTACCCCTAAAGTATTTGAGTTCAATTGAATAATGAAGTTCTGAAAATAAGTGAACAGAGAGAAATCAGATTGAGATGACACAGAAATGCAGCCACAAAAACCAGTACAGGAGCTTTGTGACCCAAAACGGAAAAGGAAGAAGGCACCTTGCACTACATGAAAACAAAACTTGTGCTTTTTGAAAGACACAGTTCAGGACTTGAAGAGACAAGTCCCACCCTGGGAGAGAATTCCTGTAAAACATGAATGTGAGAAGCAGTTGGATGCAGAATTCTCACACTCAGAATAAATTACCCCAGATTTTATTGGGTGTTTCTCTCTGAATAAAGAGTAGTGGAAGAGGACACGGAGTGAAGTGAGAGCAGTGGGCTTGGGCTCAGGAGCACATGGGCATCAGCACAGGAAAGCAGAAGGACACAGCTGCTTGGGACACAGGGCAGCTTCTCATAAGCTCCCTTACAGCCCAGCAGAGCCCCTGCCGGGCTTCCACACGGGCAGATGAAGCCCTGCCTCGCGCGGAGATCTGTGTTGCCCTGCACACAGCTGCTTTATTCTTAAAAACTCCAAATTGTATGCCACCCCAGTTATTCTTGGCATTATTTCCTAAACGTTAGGGTGTGGATTAAGAAAGCCGTGCCTGCACCTATGTGCTGGAGTGTTGAATATTTGTTTTCTTCCAGGAGTTGCATAGTTTCTAGTCTAATTCCTAGGTCTTGGAGTCATTTTGAGTTGACTTTTGTGCAGGGTGGGAAATGGGCATCTTGTATCTCTCTTCTACGTATGGATAAGCGGTTTTCCTAGCACCATTTGTTAAGACTGTCTTTTATCCAATGTGTGATTCTGGCAGCTTTGTCCAGGTTCAGGCGACTGAATGTGTGTGGGTTTGTCTGTGTCTTCTACTCTGTTCCACTCGTTTGTTTTCTCATGAGTAGCGTTAAAAACTTCTGCACATTAAAATAATCAAGAATGTTAAAAATCATTGGTAGCTACTCTTCTGAGAGAGGATTAATATTCAGTACACATAAAGAAACAACAGTAAACTCAGTAAATGGGCAAATGAGCTAAACAGACCTTCTGAAAGTTAGAAAAGCAAATGGCCAACAAATATATGAAAAAAATGTTCATTAGCAATTAGAGAACTGCAAACCAAAACTACACCGGGATTATATCTCACACCAGTTAGAATGGCAGCCATTAGAACAGAAAAAAATCTCAAATCCTGGAGAGCATGGGGAGTGGGGGAAGGAAGACTTCTGTGCTGCGGATGGGATGTAAATTAGTACAAACACTGTGGAAATCGGTATGGAGATTTCTCCAAAGACAAGAAATGGAACCAACGTACAATGCAACTATATTACTCCTCAGTATTTGTCCTGAAGAACTAAAGTCAGCATACTATGGTGACACGTGCCCACCTGTACTACTCACAGTAGGCAAACTATGGAACTAGACTAGGTGTCCGTCAGTGGATGAGTGGAAAAGGAAAATGTGGACACACACGGTGGAGTCTTAATCAGCCAAAAACCAGACGAAATTATGTCATTTGCAGGAAGACTGATGGAATTTGAGGACATTATAGTAAGTGAAATAAGCCAAACTCGGGTCAAGGGTCATTTTTTAAAATTTATTTTTTATTAGTACATTATAGTTTTACATAATGTTGGGATTGGTTGTCAGATATTCCTAAATGCACGCAATTCAGCAATACAATTTGTTAAATATCCCCTCCCTACATCCCTCTACCTCTCTACCTCCCTCCTCCTGTCTCCTGATGTCTTGTATTTTTTCTGGGCCCTATACTGTTTCTGGGGAAAAAAAACACACAAACCCAAATACAGTGACAAAATTCTTATACCTATAAAAAACATTTTTTATGTATACAGCTATAGTATATATGGCAACATTTACAACTGCTTGGAATGTACCTTGCTTTTTCTCAGTTCCAACATTTCCCCATCTCCTCCCTTCCTGTCATCCCTGTTATTCTTCAAAATATTTGACAATGGAATTAAACATTTACAATTTTTACATATTACATACATGCAGCATAGCTCACTCAAATATGAAGTATCTTGCAACTGTATCTCAAATACTAATATTTTGAATCTATGGATCTGAAACATGAGTTTGTCTATTTTACTACCAAGCCTGGGTTTAGGTTCAGCCTAATGAGGGAAAACATTTGGCCCTTGACTCTCTGTGTTTGACTAACTTGGCTCAACATGATTTCTTCCAATGCCATCCGTTTACCTTCAACAGATGCAATATTATTGTTTCTAATAGCTGAGTAGAACTCCATTGTGTATATGTAGCAGAGCTTTTGGATCCATTCATCCTGTGAGGGGTATCTGGGTTGGTTCCATAATTTAGCTATTGTAAATTGAGCAGCTATGAACATGGATTTTGCTGTGTTGCTGTAATGTGCTGATTCTAACTCCTCTGGAAAAATACCCAGGAGAGGGATAAACCAATCGTATGGTGGATCCAACCCTAATTTTTTGAGGAGTCTCCACACTGCTTTCCAGAGTGGCTGTTCCAGTTTGCAATTCCACAAACAGTGTACTAGAGTTCCTATCCCCGACAACCCCTCCAGCATTTGTTGTTATTCTTACTCTTCATCTTTGCCAGTGTAACTGGAGTAAGGTGAAATCTTAAGGTAGTTTTGATTTGCATTTCCCTGATTGCTGGTGATTCATAGCACTTTCTCATGTATTCATCATCTCACTCAGTATCCCCTATTGAGAAGTTTCTGTTTAGCTCTCTGGTCCATTTATTGATTGGATTGTGTGTGTTTTTGTTTCTGAGTTTTTTGAGTTCTATGTACATTTTGGATATTAGTCCCCTGTGAGAGGGGTCACAGGTCATGATTCTCTCCCATTCTATAGGTTGTCTCTTGACTGTTTTGAGTATTTACTTGGCTGTACAGAAATTTTTTAGTTTAATGGCATTCCACTCAGTGATTTTTTTTTTTAAACTGTAATTCTTTCACTTTACCATCCTTGTTTAGGAAGATGTTACCAACTCCCATATGCTGGAGTATTGGTAGTAATTTTTCTTCTAGCAGATGTATGGTAGCTGGCTTAATTCCTGATGTCTTGATCCATTTAGAAATTTTTGTGCATGGTGAGAGATAAGGATCTAATTTCAAGTTTTTCCAAGTAGCTGTCCAGTTTGTCCAGCACCATTTGTTGAATAGGCTGTCTCTCCATGTTATATTTTGGCCCCCTTTGTCAAAGATCAGATGTTTAAAGATTTGGGGCTTTGTCTCAGAGTCTTCTATTTTATTCCATTTGTCTTCATTCCTATTTTGATACCAATACCATGCTATTTTTAGTACTACAGCAAAATAGTATAGTTTTAGATCTGGTATTGCAAAACCACCTGTTTCATCTTTCTTAGTAATGTTTTGGCTATTCTGGGTTTCTTATTGTTCCATATGAATTTGAGAATTGCTTTTTCTATATCTACAAAGAATGATATTGGAATCTTGATGGCGATTGCATTGAATCTGTACAGTGCTTTTGGCAGAATGGCCATTTTAATTATATTAATTCTGCCTAACCAAGAGCATGGAACATCTTTCCACCTTCTCAGGTCTTCTGCAATTTCTGTTTTCAGTGTTCAATAATTTTCCTTGTAGAGGACTTTTACTTGTCTTGATAGATTAATTCCCAAGTGTTTTATTCTTTTAGAGAATATTGTGAATGGGACTGATTTCCTAATTTCTTCTTCCTTATTATTGTTGGCATATAGGAAAGCTATTGATTTATGGGTGTTGATCTTGTAGCCTGCTACTTTGCCAAATCTGTTTGTAAGCTCTAGCAGTTTTCTGGTGGACTTTTTTGGATCTTCCAGATACAGGATCATGTCATCAACAAAAAGGGATTTGACTTCCTCCCTTCCTATTCATATCTTTTTGATTTCTTCCTCCTGCCTAATTGCTCCAGCCAGGGTCTCGAGGCCTATAGTGAATAAAAGTGGTGAAAGTGGGCAGCCTTGTCTTGTTTCCGAGTTCAGCAGAAATGCTTTCAACCTTGCTCCATTTAGTATTATACTAGCTGATGTTTTGTATATATGGCCTTCACAAAGTTAAGTTCCTTTGATCCCTATTTTCTCTAGAGTTTTGAGCATAAATGGGTGCTGGAATTTAACGCAGGCCTTTTCTGCATCTATTGAGATGATCATATGGTTTTTGTCCTTAATTCTGTTTAAGTGATGAATTACATGTATTGATTTGTGTATATTGACTCAGACTTGCATACCTGGAATGAAGCCCACTGATCATGATGAATTATTTTGTTTTTTAATGCAGTTTGCAAGAAACTTATTAAGGATTTTTGCATCCATATTCATGAAGGATATTGGTCTGTAGTTTTCTTTTTTTGATGTGTTTTTGTTGGGTTTTGGTATCAGAGTTATGGTTGTTTCATAAAGTGTTTGGGAGACTATCCTCTTTTTCAATTTCTGGGAATAGCTTCATAAGGAGAGGTGTTAGCTCTTCTTCAAAGGTGTGGTAAAACTCTGCAGAGAATCCATCAGGTCCTGGGTTTTTTTTCTTTGGAAGACTTTTGATTGCTGTATGGATTTTGGTGCCTGTTATTGGGCAGTTTTAGGATTTCAATTTCATCCTGCATCAATTTGGGGTGTTGTATGTGTCTAGAAATTTGTCCATGTCTTCCAGATTATCTGATGTAGAGGAGTATAGTTTTTCCAAATGTTCTGATAATCTGTTGATTTCAAAGGGATCAGTGGTGATCACCCCATTTTTGTTGGTGATTTTGTTGATTTGCTTTGATTCTCTTTTAGTTAGATTAGTTAGGGGTCTGTCAATTTTTTTGAAGAACCAGCTCTGTTTTGCCAGACTTTGTTTAGCCAGACTCCAAGGATCACTGCCAAAATTTTTGACTGTACCAAGGTGGAAACATTCACAGCCTCCATTAAAGTGGGACTGGACAAAGAAATAGGTTCTCTGTACATGGCAAAGGCAGAAGAGATCATTGTTAGGAGCTCATTGCTAATATCCAGACTAGTTATGGTGATTCCCTGGTACAAATGTGTTAAAATAGATGAGTGTTCTATTCTGGAGAGGTTGTTTAAAATTTGCTGATAATTTTGTTAACGTATGTGAAAGAAGTCTTAAGATCACACTGAGATCTTGCTTTGAGGTCCTAGAAGAGGGGGGTTGCCATTTATCCAACAGAGAAGACAATGGGAAGATGGACTTTGGTGTGGAGGATGAGGAAAGTAGCTCTGGGTATTTTGGCCTTGCCATGTGTGAGACTTACAGTATGACTGTAAAGTATCCCATTGGATGTTGAAGGCTGCACACCAGGGGTGAGACCTGGACTGGAGACTGAACCCTCTGGTGTGGTTTAGATGTTAGGTATCCTCGAAAAGATCATACATGAGACAACGTGAGAAGGACTACAGATAGAATGCTTGGGTTTAGGGAGCCTTACCCTAATCGGTGCATTAAGCCCTTGATAGGGTTGGACTGGGTGTTACTTGTCGGCAGGGATGATGTGGCTGGATGAGCTGGGTTCATGGGGATGTGCTTTGGGGTTTATATTCTGTCCCTGTTGAGCAGGGCTCTCTGCTTCCTGATCATCAATTCTTCAGGCGTTTTCCTCTGCCACACTCTTCTCTCATGTATTTAAGTTGATTAGAAATAAACTTGTTAGGCATCCTGAGATGTCATAAGAAAATCAAACATTTATATGGTAGTGGTTTGTATGGCAGACTATCCTGACGGTAGGGCTTGCTGCAGAACTTGGCTATCCAGTACACCTGGGCAGAGTCCACCTGCTTTTATGTTTAATGTGGTGCAGTGCTGCCCTTCACTCCGATTGGAGTGAAGGCATAATCCATTCGACTTGCTAATTTTAAAATTGAGTTGGGCAAAGGGAAGGACTCACATGAATATGGTAAAATTGGAACCAGTTAAGTCTGTGTTCTGAAGGTGCCCACCAGACTTCCTGTTTCTCTCAATACTCACCTCGAGCCCTGAGGAATGGAGCCAGCTGTCACGAGCAGATCAGGGTCACTGAGACCTATTTGCCCATCTGTTATGATCCAGTCCCCTGCTTTCTTGATTTTCTTTGGATTAATCAGCTTATTTTTCATTATGGTTACTTGTTAATTACAAATGCTTTTATATTCTTGAGTGATTATTACAATCATAGTTCTAAAAATTAAACATTTGGGTTAAAGGTGGAGGTCAGTGGTGGAGCATGGGAAAGAGAATCCTGCTGAGCTTGGGGCACTGCATTGAAGCCCCCTTAACAGAGACACAGTAGCTGAGCCCTGGGTATAAGGCTGGATTCTCCCTGGACATTGGCTGTGGTCTGGAAAGGCGAAGGTGCTGGGTCAGAAAGGAGAAGGAATCCTCTCCGTTCCCCTGAAAATCTCCCTGTGCTGCTGATAGCTGGTCACTTTTTTGTGCTGAGATGTGGCTCTGGGTTCCCCTGCATCTCCTGCTGTCATTCCCAGGCCAGCTCTACATTTTGTTCAGCATCATCTTCACCTGGACTGTGAGGCCTCTCCTGATTGACTGTCTCTCTCAAGTCATCCCCAGGCATCTGATAAGAGCAGAGATAGCTTTTGGAAGCTCAGCTGTGCCCTGCAGGACTGAAGGGAACCTGTGAGATGAGCTGAGGTGCATTTAGCCAGGATCTGTACTGATCATTGAGGCAGAGGAGACTGAGAGCCCTGCATGATGCTCCACCTTCCCATGAATCTGCAAGGGCACCAGGGCAAAACCTTGAGGGCCTACAAGTGACCTTTGAATATGTGGCACCTCCCAAGAGGGAGATAGACCCCCCAGGGAACAGGGGGCAAAGTGGAGTCTGCACTCTCACTATATCACAGCTGGATCCTGGATTAATGAGAAGTGCAGGGTTGAAGAAAAACATTAGAAGCCGTTTTCATTATTTTTCTGCCTATTAACCATCGCAGCCTAAGTCGTCATTTGTGTTTGTGAGTAGCTTTGTATCCCAGTTTGACAAAGAACAATTTGCAAGCAGAAAACAACTTCTGGAAGTCACCTACACCCTCCCGCTCCATGTGGCAGCATCTTCCGCAGATGACAGGTCCTCGCTACTCCGCAATCCTTGCTCTCGGTCTTGTGTGTGTATGCAGGAGGTACTTGGATCCCCTGAATTGTACTCCACCTGCCAGGCCAGGCTGCTGCAGCTCACAGAACTGTGGATGAAATTCGCCTGAACTGTGCCCTAGGCTGTCATGGTCCATACCCCTCAGCTGCACCCTGATCAGCTGAGTTCCCAGCATCTTCCTCTCACTGACTCAGAATCTGCTGTGCTGTGGCCGAGACCAGCTGCACAATGGCAGCTGAGCCACCCTAAGCAGGGAGGTTTGTGTTCGGGGCTGCACCACTGTGGGTAGGAGTTTTAGTACTTTGCACACAGTAATAGACTCCAGCATCCTCAGCCTCTACCCTGCTGATTTTCAATGTGAAATCTGTCCCTGACCCACTGCCACTGAACCTGTCTGGGACCCAAGAGTATCGATTGGAAACCTTATATATTAGACCCCGTGGAGCCTGGCCTGGCTTGTGTGCAACCCAATGCAAATAGGTGTTTCCATTGCTGTGTAGGAGGCTCTGACTGGACTTGCAGGAGATGGAGGCTGGCTCTCCAGGGGTGACAGAGAGGGAGACAGGAGTCTGGGTCAGCACAACATCCCCACTGGATCCTGCAATAATGAAAAAGAAATGCATGATCAGACACAAACATTCAGACACTTTTTTTCTTTGTTGTATATTTCTGACTCAATACATTTTCTTAATTCATTAAAAGCATTCAATTTTAAAAAGGACTCAAGTTTTGTAAACTTTCTTATCCTCTCTGGAGTTCATCTACAATCATTTCCCTCCTATGTGACAATCTTTATCAGAACACAGGTCTTTGTGTCTTCTGGAATATTCTTCTGTCTCTCAGATCTCAATGTCACCTGCCTAATTCTGGGGCACAAGATGTGCACATCACACAAGTGGGGCCCCAGAGCTCCCCTCCCTCCCCATTCTCCTTCCTCATCTCCCTCTGTCCTCACCAGGGAGCCAGAGCATCAGCAGCCCCAGGAGCTGAGCAGGGAGCCTCATCTTGAGCAGCTGAGCTGAAGAGTCCTATTTTGTCACAGAAAGTTAGAGCTGAGCTTTTATCTCAGCCTTGCAGGAAGGTCCTCCCTAGGAGCAGCATGCAAATCCCCTGGTGGGTGCTGTGGAGTGGAAAGAGAAAAGGGAGGGTGGGGCCTGCTATGTGAGCCCATTGTCTAAAATATTTTCTAAACATGGAGAAAACCTAGCAGAGATAATGTAGTGCTGCCTGAAGCAATGGGCCGGAAGCCCCATCGTGACAGCCTGAGTCTGTAAGAGGTCATGGTGAACATGGCCAACCACCCTAACATGGCTCAGACCAAAGGCTATGGAGTTGTGCTTGTACATCAATCTCTGGCAGCCAGGGGGTGGGCCCTATCACTTACTCCCAGGAAATGGGGGAAGTTAGGAAGTCTCTCCTCACAAGTGTTGATCTTCTGAATTTTCTTTTTATCTTTGCCCAAGATTGAACCCAGGGGTGCTCAATCACTGCCACATTCCCAACCTGATTAAAGTTTATTACTGAGACTGACTTTGAACTTGTGGTCTTCCTGCCTCTGTCCCCGCAAGCTTCCGGGATGACAGCCTTTTGCCACTGTGCCTGGTTGATCTGATTTTTTCCATATGCAGTTGAGCTTAGTTAAAGAGCTGCTGTTTCTGCTGTAGCAGAAGAAATATGAGAATGTCAGAAATAGTGTTAGGCATATTCTTTTGGTAGGCGTAGTGGATGAAAGAGGAGAATTCCACTCTCGGGAACATGATACCAAACACCAAATATAAACCTATCAGCTAAAGAGAAAGTAGCCCTGTTCAGGGAAGAAGGAGAAGGGGACTTCTCCCTCTGAGGTAGAGAAAGTGAAACTCCTGGTAGCTAAATTCATGAACTGGTGAATATCCTGTCCTTCTCAATCCCATGTTTATGACATCTGTGTTATCAAAACATTTCCCAAGAGATGTCTGTTAAACTCGCTCGATAGAGTAGAGGAAGGATTTATGCTAGCTTTTTCCTATGTTGAATAAAATTGAGAGCTGGCAGCCTTGACTTGTTTCCAAGTTTACTAGCAGTGCTTTCAGTTCTCCTCCATTTAGTATAATGTTGGCTGAGGGCATCTCATAAATGGCCCTTACAAAATAGAGGTTTGTTCCTTTGTTCCCAAATTTCAGCGTTTTGAACACAAATTGATGTTGCATTTCATCAAAGGCCTTTACTGTATCAGTTGAGAGGAGCCTATAGTTTTGTCTAATTACTTCTTAGTGGTGCGTCATGTTTATTCATTTGTGTATGTTGAACCAGCCCTACTTCCCTGCAATAAAACCCACCTGATTATGATGGATTAACTATTTGTGCTGCTGTGAATACATTTTTCTAGAATTTTGTTTAGAATTTCTGGGTTTATGTCCACAAGTGATATTGTTCTTTAATTCTCTTTTCTTGATGTGTCTGTGTTGGGTTTTGGTATAAGGATTATGATAGTCTCATAGAAAGTATTTGGGATGATCTCATTCATTTCAATCATGAAATACATTAGTAAGGAGAGGTGTGAGTTCCTCTAACTATTTTGTAGGTCCAGGGATTTTCTCTTTTGGAAGGATTTTAATTGCTGTTTGATTTCACATCCTGATATTGATCTGTTTAGGTTTTTGTTATCCTCCTGCACCAATTTGGGAATGTTGTATGTAGCTAGATTTGTCCCCATTTCCAGGTTATTCAAAGGTTCTGCAAATCCCCTGAATTTCAGATGGGACAGTGGTGATGTCTCCATTTTCCTTTCTGATTTTTTTTTTTTTTTTAATTTGCTTCATTTTGATCTTTAGGTGAGATTGGCTAGGGGTCTGTCAATTTATTTTTTTTTTTTTCAAAAAGATAAT
>PVKS010017168.1:0-42374 GCA_004027875.1 Aplodontia rufa | reverse complement strand
GGAATACGGTCGGGTGGGGCTCTTTCTCGAGTACTGTCACGCTGATCTTGTTCAGAGGAATGTCATGGTGGCCTGTGTGTGCAGAACATCAGGCCTGTCGTTTCGGGTACCATCAGGTTGGTCCCTTTCTTTCTGGCATGAGCTGGCATGGATGTGTCGGAAAACATTTCATTTACTCAACCAGTGGATTTTTTTTTAAGGGAAGGACAATGAGAGAGAAGGGGTGGGAAAGAAAGAGAGAATCCATCTTATAATTTTTCAGTTGGTTTTCGTTGCTCCAGGACTTCATTGTGTGCGTGGTGCTGGGTTTGAACTCGTGACCTTGAATGCCAGGCAAGCGCCATAACCACTGAGGCACTGCCCAGCCCCCAGGTTGGACTCTTTCTGGATTACATCAGGCTGATCTCCAGCTCCCTGCCAGTGTCTTCAAGGGCGGCACAGTAAACGCTGATGATGGGCCAGCCTCCAGGCTCTCAGCTTCTCCTGCGTCCTGTGGTCGCATTTTTATATTCGTTGTTAAATTAATTTAGAAACCATGGTTTGATTTTATGGAGCTCTAAAAACAGCACAGCACCACACCACCTGCCCTTCAGTCTGCAAGACTCAGGCTGCCTCCTCAGCCTCCACACACTGGGCAGGCACTCCCGACGCTTCAGACACATTCAGCACCCTAATAACCAAATGTGAGACTGTGGAGCTCTTTAGAGAATCCCTTTATCCCCCAGGTGTGCACAGCATAATTCAGCTTCAGTGGGTTCTAGGTGGATAATAATAGGAGCGTGAGTGCTTTGCAAATATAAGCAATTCTTTAGGCCACGGAGAAGGTACCATCACCATCTTACGCTACAATTGCTTTTAAAATTTGGTAAAATTTGCATAATTAAACTATAGAAATCTTAGCTGCATATTTTCTAACATGAAAATTTGAAAGCTCTTTCCATTGTAGGGTAAGAAAAAAAAACAATACGGAAACAAACACAGCTTAATGAATTATTCTCTCTCCTCCTCCTTCCCTCTCACACATTCCAGCATAAAGAGTTTTCCTGGTATCCAGCTTCTAAGGCAGGGTTTACCAACTACACCGCATGTCCCATGTAGGTGCTAGAAGGAAGATTGTGCTTATTTGACTTTGGGACAACAAAGTGCAAAAGAACAGAAACTATCAGACTGAACTGAACTGATGTTAATTTCCTAGCAATAATAGTCATCGACACTTCAAAATGCATAAAAGGCAGAGTGAGTTATGGTTAAGTGTGTGCGTGTGCGCACACGTGTGTAGAACATGGAGCAAGTCAGCAAGGTACTTAAACCGCTCTGACTTCCAGGTTGCACCTGTGAAATGGGAGTGGCCAACACGCATAAACCCCGTTTATTATAGGTAAGACTATAATGATACCTTGAGACAGCTCCTTGGTATTCAGGTTGTGATACTTATTGCCTTTACTTCCAAAAAATTAAACGTGATTGGCACCTTGTCTGGAGATAAATCAAAGCCTTAAATATGAACTCAAACACAGGAATCTCACTCATTTTACAGTGACATAACTATTCAAGAGCTGCTTATATCTTCTTCTAGAAACACTTGTTCAGCTTAACTGTTTTAAAAGTTGCTTTATCACAGGGAATGGAGTGATTTTGCCACCTCTTGGAAATGCTAATCATGGCTATGAATAGTTATTTGCTTAGAAGTCACACCTATTAGGGGCTGAATCTAGGTGTATACAACATTCACTCTATCAACACAGAAGTGTAAATCTAAATTGGGGCAAACTGTGACAGCAGCTTGCAATGATACCCACGGTATGATTTCAGCTGAATGCAGAGAGAAGTAGAACTGCCTCCCCACACAGCCAACATCTGCTTTCATACAAATAAGTAATGCCTCAGAAGACGCCCAGAAGACAGAGGGAGAAGCGCACATTCACTGCCTGTACGGAATAACGTGGGATGGACAGGAGTCCAACAAGCCAACAGGAGACCTCCAGGAGGGAGGAGAGGACACAGAGCAGGGGTACCCATAGCTCTGCAAAGCCTGCACATTGCACCTTGATCCGGGGCTCAGTGTGACTTGTCAGAAGACCCTGGACATCCAGAGATTGTTATGAGTTCTCCCCATTTTAAAATGCTGGAAATCAATTAATACGGACCACAAAATACTTGAATCAATCAAAGAAAATACGTCAGTAACTGAGACACAGCCCGTTTGAAACCTCCACCTAAAACGATGAACAGCAAAAAGCAACACAGTCACACCGAAGACATTGGCAAGGTTGTGTATTACTAATGCAAACGTAGTTCTACCATCTGATTTTATGTTTTACTTGACAGAAACACCGCATTTAGAGACTGAATATATGTCCCCTGCTTTGCAAAGGAAGAAATCGCTGCTATTTAGAAAATTCAATTTTACGTATTATACTTTCTTCATAGGAAAGGTTCTCTTTCACCCAGGAGTGTGTTTGTATGCAAGAACCAAAACTCTACAACTAAAATTCAGAAGGTCCCCAAGACTGTGCCGGACTTCTGAATGCATCCATGGTCTGCCTCAAGCCTCTTGACCTCAGTTGCCAGACAGCTATTAACATTTTCTGTGCATGTACCATGTGCAGAATATTAAGAAAGCATGGAGAAACACTGGCAAGAAAAGGCTGAAGACCTCAGGGAAGAATTACACATTCGGCGCAGGTAACCGTAATCAATGTGGTTTTAGTCTCCACATCCTAAGACTGACGTGCAGAATGGAACTGAATTTATGCAGAGCCATGGCAGATTTGGAGGTGAACGTCCAACGTGAATATTGATGCTCCCCCTCAGCATCAGAACTTGGCCTGGACGGACACACTGAGGACAGATTGGCCTTGGGGAACGGGCTTTGTGAGTGTTTGGAGCACTGAATCTCCATCTGTCCTGCTGCTTCTGCGGACACTCGGATAATAGCACCGTGAGGACAGCTGAACCCCTATTTCACTTTGCAGAATCAGAACAAGTTCTTTTGACGGAGCCGTCACATCTCGGTGACGAATGAGCAACTGCAAGTTTTCACAAAGACTCATTCCAATTCCCCAATCTGCTCAGAATGAGAGGGTACTAAGGAACCGGGCAGACGCGGCAGGTAAGTCAGAGAAGAGCTCCTAGCAGGCCCAGCCCAGTTCCCAGGAACAGAGGCAGCTGCTTCCTTGCTGTTTGACTGTTCCTACTTTATTATGTTGTTGTTCTAGACAGGAGTTGCAAACCTGTTAGCTTTTTCTCCCCACAAGTGGGAAACTAAAAAAAAAAAATCCCACAGGGCTGGCCTAGGAAACCTGCGTGCAGACAAAATATGACAGATGGGCCAGGAGATTGAGGCCTCTCTGTAGAGCTTATTGCAGAGGGAAACAATCAACTATCAAAAAGAAAAAAAAGGGGTCAGTGGGCATGGTGGTACACACCTGTAATCCCAGCAACTTGAGAGGCTGAGGCAGGAGGATCACGATTCCAAAGCCAGCCTCAGCAACTTAGCGAGGCCTTGAGCAATTTAGTCAAACACTGTCTCAAAATAAAATATGAAAAGGACTGGGGGTGTTGCTCAGTGGTTAATCACCACTGTGTTCAATCCTGGGTACCAAATAAAAGGGGGGACAGGGGTGGGTTCTGGTGTGTTCACTTCTTGCCTGGCCATTTCTCTGCACATCCCCACTATAGACCCCAAAGCCAGTTATAGTGCCCCGCCTAGAGTAGACGCTCACAACAACATGTGCTGGGTTAAGGAGCATTGCTTCCGGCAGTAGTTGCCGCACTTGCTCCTTATGAGAGCATCCGGGGAGCTCTGCACAGCTACATATCCCTAGGCCCACTGAATCACAATTTCCAGGCACCATGCCCAGAATTTGTTAAAAAAAAAAAAAAAAACCAACTTTCCAAAATAATTCTGCTACAAGATTATCACCACATTCAGGAACCACAGGCCAAGACATAATGAGCTCCTGAGTGCCATCCGAGGTGACAGTGACGAGACCGAAGGGTCTCTTCACCTCTGGGGCATTTGGCCATTCGTAACTTGGGTTTCTTTCCCTCTATCTTCCCCTTCCGCCACCTCTGTGAGTCCTTGCCTCAGGGAAGACTGAGGCAGGAGGGAAAGAAAATTCAAGTTGTTCTGCACATGAGGTGCTTGCAGAAGCACACACTAATTCAAAACTACATAAATAAATTAAAAACACGCTACGAAGACCAAGAAGAGAAAACAGAAACCTCATCAGAAAAGGCACTAACAGAGAGGAAGAATTTCCTTCAAGACTAAACGGGCATCTCCCAGGGATGCATATCCACGGGGAATGCAAAACCTAAAGAGAAAATTGGTTACCTGCAGCACGGAAGGAAACAGGCTTACGGGAAATTCCAAGACCCAGAAGCAGGGAAGTGACCTGGAGAGGAAGCGATAGGAGGACAGGGACAACCTGGGCAGAGGAAGGGCTCATGCTTCCAAACCATTTCATTCTCACTCGTTTCCCAAGCCATCAACTCTGCCAAGACTCCACGTGAACAGGACCGGACATCTGGGTAGACAGAATGAGAACCTACCGTACAGGAAAAAAAATCCACACCGAACCATGGAAACACAGGTCGCCCTCTGACCTGGAGAGTTGCCGCTGAAGCCCCTAACACCGCTCTCCGTAAGACTTTCTATATCAAGTGGTGGGGTGATCCTCAATCGGAAGCATCTGGGCAGATTACTGAGAAACCGAGGAGCAGTTCGGCCAGTGCAGGAAGATTGTTCCTTATTGTGGTTACATAATCTACCGATTTCACAGTTTGAAGGCAGAGTGATTTAAGGTTTTATCACAAACTTAGAAATCCACGAACACTAAAATTATGTCCCCACGTATTTCTCCTGAAATCAATTATTTGCCGAGTCAGAGATCTACTATTTTACTTAGCAAAGCAGGTGCTTTGAGACACACTTCCCAAGAACAACCAAAAGATGGATCCTGGTTAATGGAGTCTCCTGGTTGATGTCCATTTTGCAGATGCTCTCTTTTATTGGAGCATGGGTATCTGAGCAGACAGGTTTCATCACTGGGGCATTTTAAGACAAACATTCTTGATTATATAAAAGATACACAGGATATGTGGACATCTGGGGGCTTTGTAGGTGGTGGTTTTCTTCCCTTAGATGGAGGGGAGGTAAAGAATGAAACACAAAGCTGCTGTTTCTATAGGGACTACTCAGAGCCAGGAAACTGTTGAGGGTGCGCAGCCACAGCCCAGCCCATCCTCACCCCATTCCAGGCTGGTATTTAGCCCAGGTGTACCTGGCACGGCTGCGCCAATGCTGCTCGGCTGTACTCCGTTCTGACTGGGCAGTAGCACACCCTTCAAAAATATTTTGAGTATCCCCCTTGGCTCATCAAAAAATAGTTCAGTTGATTCTGTGCCTTATAAAGGAGCATACAAATGGCCTTTTCCTAATATCTGAAAAAGAAATTCTCACATTAACTTCAATGTGTGCTAAGATGTTTTTCTCTCTGCTCACCATGAGGAAGGGCCTGGGCATAAACATGAGCACATCTCACTCAGAATGGATGAGGACCATGAGATGAGACCATTCAACGCGACTTCTGGGGCAGGATTGCGATAATGATATTTTACAGTTTGATTTATGGAAGGTAATGAAGACTGAATTTTGATGCTAAGAAATGTTTCTCTTAAAGTGTGCAAAGAAAAATGCTGACAGTCATTAGAGGAACAGTGAGAGTGAGGAGAGGGAGAGAGAGAGAGAGAGGGAGAGAGAATCAGTTTTATTTAGTTTTTCTTGTGGCTTTCATTGCTCCGACACTCTGTTGCATACATGGTGCAGGGGTTCAAACCTACATCCTCATGCATGTCAGCTAAGCGCTCCAACCACTGAGCCACCGCTGCAGCCCCCATTTGTTGACTTTCTTGTGCCCAGTACTGAGCTCTGAAGCATGCAATGTGATCATTCCCCAGGACAATGAAACATTTCGCCCATCATCACTCAGCTAAAAACGAGGGGTCTGGAGTTCAGTCCAGTGACCCTTAGCTACAGTCTCAATTCACAGAGCACCCCATGTCCTCTCTGCAAGATTCAAACAGCAGCTCCTCCTGGGATGAGAGGAGAAGCAAGCATTTAACACAACACCATCTAGACCGTCACAACCCAGGTAGGTGCACCATGCATTCAGTTGCTCCTGTTTCCATAAGTAGCTGATTATTTATTCTCACTTTTATATCTGAGATTCTGAAATGTACTGTGCTCCTTTAAGACCCCAAGGAAGAGACGGAGAAGGTGAGTTCGGAACCAAGATTGGAAGAAAGATAAAAGAGCATGTAGCTACAATTAAAAATATCGTAATGCAGTCAAAATGTAACGCCCCATTTCCACACAGTACGTGTTCAGAAAGGAGGCTCCATTTGCAACGAAGAGGAGAATGACCTGGCATGGAGCCTTCCAGAAGCACACACATAAAATGCAGACCCGCATGACCTGCCAGGCAGCGCATTCTATTATGGAAGCGTGGCCCCAAGGTTACCACTCCAGGGACTGGTGTTTCTAACAATGAGGAAAATGCCTAGTTAGCAAAATACCACTCTCTTCCAGGGCTGGCAACCATCCATGTTGGAGGAAGTACAAACCGGAAACAGAAAGCCAGATCTTAGAGCTTGCCATTCCTCTCTGATCACTACTTCCGTGTGTGTATTTTTCCCCCAAGATTTCCTTCATGGAGTCCCCCACATCTGTCTGTCAATAAAAGTGGTGCAGGAATATAGAGAGGTGTGAATGACAATAAGGAACAGTTGTGGACTCTCAAGTTCTGGGGACTTGCTTTGCAGGGTGCCTGAGAATGAATAAGTCCATCCTTAGCACGTGCGTGGCTATGAACACGGACTTGCTTACGCACTCTGCCCTGGTCTGACTCAGGCACTCAGCGCATACTGTTGGTGTTGTTATTCTCATTACATCTGTCCTACTTCTCCAGGCGGTTCATGGACATCTTAGCAATTGCTGCTGAAGTCTGCTGAGACTTTACACATGCCCGGGTTTCCCCAAAGCACTTTGCATGGCCTCTATCAATTAATCTTTATGAAAGCTGGCAGTCCTCCTATGCCAACAGGCAGGTGAGGAACATCAATTTGAGGGATGAAGTAATTTGTACGAGGCTAATTATGTGAGACACTGGAAAACATCCCCCATAGTTGCATTTCCCTACTTTATCCTGACTCCTGCTTTTTTCAGCTTCTCTTTGTCCAAACTCCATAACATATCCATAAGTCAAAGTATGCGGAGAATAAACAAGAAAGCTAAGTAGTCTCATTTAATCGAACAAAACAAATGAAGCCACCGTTCATTCTATTTTATATGCACAGATCCACCATAGTAGTATACTTTACTTGTATGTTTGAAACCATGATGTAATACATTTAGGTAGCCTCTTAATTTCTTTTGAAATATTTTAAGCTTTCAGATTTAATGTAATAAGTAATACAAATTCCTTGTGTAAAAGATAGAATACCCAATGTTATGGAAAATCTTAAAATTTACAAAAAGCTATTGGCAGAAATCAGAAAGTTAGAGAATACCACGGTTTGATGAGCCATTGAAATAGAAAGGGCTGTCCGAGCCTCACTGCAGGAGCCCAGGTCCATCTGACTACCTGGGACAGCAATCTGCTGTCATTTCTTGATGCAGAGGGTATAGCAGTTCCTCTTCTGGATAAACACAAGTGAAAAACTCTGGCTCCTGTACAGCATTCAACATGTGCAGAAATGATCACAGCAGCATTAAAGGTCACAGGAAAAACATAAAACACACCGACGTCCTTCAACAAGGGCGTGGATACATGAACTGCAGCAGACCCAGAGGGTGGACTGCTGGGAGCAGAGAAAATTAATGACGTACACTTTACACATCCACACAATCGAATCTCAAAAACGCACACTGCAGAAGAGCAGGACAGAATACCATGTATACAAAATCCCCCCACACGTAAAACTTAACAGGTGTAGAGAGACACATGAATACATAGAAAACTGAAACAAAAAGAAAGGATTGAAGCAAAATTTAAACTTTAATCAAACTTAGGGGATAAGGAGGCAGGAACAGGGAGGAACACAAAATAAATTTCAAAGCCATGGAAAAACGTCCTATTTCTTAAGCTATATAATGGGCTCATAAGCGTCTATTTTATTGTTCTTTACAAATTAAGCACATACAACATATATTCTTTTATGTGCATGAAATGTTTCACTATAGAAGCAAATATTTTTTCTAAACCCCAAATATTATTTGTTTCTAACTTTAAGTTTAGTTTTAATAGACTAGGGCTGAGTACAGTAGTGCACATCGGTAATCCCAGTGGTTCAGGAGGCTAAGGCAGGAGGATTGCAAGTTCAAAGTCAGCCTCAGCAACTTAGAAAGGCACTAAAAAGTTAGTGAAACCCTGTCTCTAAATAAATAAATAAATAAAAAAGACTGGGAATGTCACTCCATGCTTGAATGTCCTAGGTTAATCCCAGATACAAAAAAAAAAAAAAAAAAAAAAAAAAAAAAAAAAAAAAAAAAAAAAAAAAAAAAAAAAAAAAAAAAAAAAAAAAAAAAAAAAAAAAAAAAATCCACAAAAAAACAAAAAACAAAAGATTGTGTAGAGACTAGAACAAAGAAAATGAGAGCAAACTGGTTTTATCTTACATGTCCAGCAGTCTCACAGCTTGTTTATAGCACGGTAAAGCAATGTTGAAAATGTCATATGTTACAGGCTATGGAGGAATAAAGACGGGCTTAATGAAACACTGAAAGCGGGTTAATTTCATCCTGTAAAATGAGGAACCACCAGGCTTTCAGAATAAAGATGGATTTAACGAAATGACTTAGAATAATTAACCTTTGTAACGACTTCCAAACATAAGAAGATAAAAGATAAACACTCTTCCTAGAAGAGTGTTCCATAGTCACTTGCATTTGCTCTCCACGTCTGAAATCTGAGGATGCACATTTTAAAAACAGTTCTCAATGCAATTTGGATCCACACAGCTCTCTGAGAATCCTGAAGTGAGCTGTCATTAACCTAAGTACTATTTGGTAGCATGCAGGGCTACGCCAGCATCATAACCTTTAAGGTCACTCTCCAGGCAGATCTGTCCATGATACAGAGCCTTTACCTGTATGGGGGTTGGAGAAGTTGTAGCACTGGCCTGGCATGCGTGGGGAAGCGGGTTGGAACCCCAGCACCACATACACAACGAAGTGTTGGAGCAATGAAAGCCACGTGAAGAAAATGAATAAAACTGATTCCCTCTCTCTCTCTCTCAGTCCATCTCTCTCTTAAAAAATAAAGTCATGTATGTTGTTCCCATTTATTCCATTCCACTTTTGCTAGTTAAAAAGTTCACTTACAGCTTTATATTTTCTTTATAGCACAAAACTATTGAATAAAAGAATGAATTTTCAGGTTTCCCTGTTTAAACAGTAAAGACTACTATCCAAAACTATGTAACAGCCAGGTGTGGTACTGCACACCTGAAATCCCAACAGCTCAGGAGCCTGAGACAGGAGGATCACAAGGTCAAAACCAGCCTCAGCAACTTAGCAAGGCCCCAAGTAACTTAGTGAGACCATGTCTCAAAATTAAAAAAATAAATAAATAAAATAAAAAGGGCTGGGGATGTGGCTCAGTGAGTAAGAACCACTGGGTTCAATCCATAGTATCAAAAAATGAAAATAAAAATAAAAATTATATATATATATATATATATATATATATATATATATATATATATAACAACTAACATTTCCAGAACTGAAAAAGCAGTTTGTATGTGTAAAAGTGGGACATAATTGGTCAAGATAAATGGGAAAAAGATGAAATTATGAAGAAAGAGGTATAAGCTAAAATATTTCCAAGAAAAATTCGTTATGTTAATTTGGTACATCACACGGCATTTTACACATTAGAGCTCTAATGTCATTTTCCAATTTTACCAAGAGATAGTTTACACTCATATTTCGCATACGGTGTTAAGTTGCCCCCCTTCCCCACCACCACTCCAACAACACCCAAAGGTGCACTTTCATCATAGCAACTGCACAAACATAAGTAAAATGCAGTCAAACATTTCAGTGGGCAACGATTTTGTAGTCCCATTCTTCAAGTCTTAATAGCTCACAGAAATGGGAAAGCCAGGAAGATAAAATAAGACTGTGTGTGAGAAAGGAACGGGGTACATCAGCAATTTGGTGACTGGCTAAGCAATCTCAAGAGATGACTCTTAGTTTTCTCTAGTTGAAAAGATGCCCAGGCACAAAGACTGCTGGAAGAACACATAAGGAATTACTTCGTCTCAAATGGATTTTAATCATATTTGACTGACAGGTTCGAGTGAAACTTTCAATTTGCAACAGAGAAGTCTGTAGAGTCACTGAGGCTAAATTAATCAAGAACTCCAGGAATGTTGGAGTCAGAAAGAACACAAACTGACTTTTCTATATTGATCAGAGACCATAAGGCAGAAAATAAATTGGGAGAATTGACATGGGAGGTCAGGCTGGCATCCAAAAGCAAAAGGCATTGTAAGAAAATTTCCTCGATAATGTATGCTATGAACTAACAACCTATGATATAACACTGTATGGATTTGGAAAAGCAGAGAGCACGCTTGCTTTGAGAGAGTT
This sequence comes from Aplodontia rufa, assembly GCA_004027875.1. Lineage (NCBI taxonomy): Eukaryota > Metazoa > Chordata > Mammalia > Rodentia > Aplodontiidae > Aplodontia > Aplodontia rufa. Next base: position 31,711 of record PVKS010017168.1, on the reverse strand, counting down.
TGGAGATTTAGAGGAGACCATATGCATGTTCAGATCACACTGTTAAACCTTTGAACATATGTCAAACTGTTGTGCTTCCAGGGTAACATTTATACTACACCTTTTCAAACACTGAAAGATATATTGATTTTTAGATACCTTCATTCTACCCAAGAACTGCTAAACTTTCTCAAGTTTATAGAGTTGAATATAGATAATAGCCAATTGTAAAGAGTGTATAAATACTTCCAGGATGATATGGCTTGGCCACCTCCTAAAGAGTTCCTTGGGTTTGGGTGCTTCTTTTGAAATCCAATTAATTGTAAAGCCCCCTGACTCTCATCCTTGAACTGACTAAATGAGAAGATTAGTAGATCAAGGAATTGACATTTTATACAAGTTTCCTTGGTAAATCTCTTCAAGGAGGCTGAGAAGTAACGGGAAAATCTTGAAAAGCAACTTTGGGGCAAAGCATAAATAACCTTAAAAAACACTATGACCATTCCAAAATGCCATGATCAAAGCTCCCGGACATGATTAATGGCAAGATGATTAAAATATCTACTGGTTAACTATCAGCAACTCATTGGCTGTTGCTCCAAACTAAAATTAGGATGTCTATTGTGTGTTTTAAAAGTTCTACGTAGAAATCTACGTAAGAGATGTCTGTAAACGCTGATGGGATGCTCATTTAGATTCTCCAATTTGGGGAAAAAAAGTTTTCTGAGGGTTTTTTATGCTAGCTGTCAACCTACATCCTCAACCTTTAAGGCTCTGTGGAAAGCACTGTTGGGGGATCATCCCATCATTAGCAACTTCAATAACTCTAAACCTGCCCAGTATCAGGTTTCAAGATTCAGATTCCACCACTACATGTGAAATGTTTGTAAAATCCCATCTAAAAATTCACAGGAGTCTCGGTAATTATCTTATTCGTATTCACAGTTCAAGTAGACGCTTTAATTTAAGGTGTAAACTCACTAAAGTCAATGGAAAGGACACTAATTTAAACTGAACCTCAAGAACAAGTTCTAGATCTCTCCTTAAAGATAGAAAATACGGAAGAGATCATTTTTAAATTTGAAACTTGACTTCTTAAGAAGACTCACGTATTTAGCGATACAGAGCAAATAATGTCACCCTTTCTGTTGTTGTGTGATTTGCTAAAAAATATAACAAACTTTGAGGAAGATGAGAAGGAAGAAGAGGAGAAAGGAGGAGGAGGAGGAGAGAGAAGGAAGAGGAGGTAGCAGAAGAGGAAGAGGAGGAAAAGGGAGAAGAGGAACAAGAGGGAGAAGTGGGAGGAAGAAGACAGACAGGAACAGAACAAAGTAGAAGAGAGAGGAGGAGGAAGAGGAACAGGAGGAAGTGGGAAAGGAAGAAGAGGAATAGGAAGAAGAGGAAGGAGGAGGAGGAATAGCATCAAGAGGAAGAGGAGAAAGAGGGAGAGGAAGGAGAAGGAAGCTAAGGAGGAAAACCAACCAGGTCACAGCTTCCACTGGGTCATCTGGACTCTGACATCTGCAACTTCACACGGCCTCTCCACAGGCAATGTTAAGGCCCAAATTCAGTCTCCACTCAACTGCATCATAGCTTTCTTTTCTTTTAAGAAAAGGATGGCGAGAGTGAGAGAGAAAGACAGAACTAATTTTATTTATTTTTTCATCTGGGATTCATTGTTCCAACACTTAGTTGTGTACGTGTTGCTGGGGTTAGAAGCTGGGGGCTTGCTCTCTAGTGCTGAGCCACTGCTCTAGCCTCTCACCAACTTTGTAAAGCTCTTGCTTTGGTTTCAGCTTTTTTCTTTTCTTTCTTTTCAAGAGAGCAGGACAGTGGAGGGGAGGGAAAGAGAGAGGGAGAGCGAGAGAGAGAGAATCAATTTTATTTACTTTTTCATGTGTCTTCCCTTGGTCCAGCACTTGGTTGTGTACCTGGTGCTGGGGTTAAAACTCATGTCCTCATGCCTGCCAGGGAAGCACATAACTGCTGAGCCACAGCTCCAGTCCCTAGTTTCAGTTTTTAATGTTTGAAGCCATCAGTCATCAAATACCTATCCTCTCAAGAATCCAAAGTGATTTTAAATGTGCTATTTCATTTTATTCCATTTTATTTGCTGAAATTTTGTTAACATGGAAGAAAATTTTTTTCTCTTATGGCTTCTGTTCTCCACTCTCTTGTCATATGCACACATCCCCTGCCATCTCTACTTAGTTCTTCTAAGTTAATGAGCCAACAGAATGGCTATTCTTCCATCATGTCCCCTATTTTCAGTAATGTGATTTCATCAAAACACACATACGTATTCATTCACGAATATTCACACACAAACGTATGTCCACTTAGCAGGTGTGTCAGTGTTTTGTAAAATTTACAGACATTGCTTCTTCACAAAGTTGCTTTTCTTGCTCACTAGAACATAATAAAAGTCTCTCCAAACCACCTGGGACAGCTCTAACATGCTATTTTCAATGGTTATATAATACACCATGAGTACATGAATCAAAACATGTTCATCCCTCTTGAATGTTTTGATAGCACATGTGTGTGCTATCACACACACACATACACACACATACACACACACTCTGATGTTTCCATTGAAATGGGATAGGTTCCCAGGAATGAAAATACATGTAACTTTTACATATTTAATAGAAACCACCAGTTTCCTGGAAAAGGGCAAAACTATTCATACCGAAAGCAAATGCTACCATGAATTCATGCATCTTTTTACTATGTTTGTGCATCTCCTAGAACTAACTCCTCTACGAATTGCCTGATTTTTATTGTTGTTCATTCATCTATTAAACGGTTTATATAAGAACATAATTCACATTTGTCAATTTGCAAGAACTCTGTACAGCTCCGGATATTGAACCATTGCCCGTCATCTATTTTGCTAATTCTTCTCACCATATTTTCCACTCTTTTTTAGATTTTACTTAGCAAATATGTCTCTATTTTCTGGGTAGCTCTCTTGAGAACATTCTCCACCGCTAAATTAAGCAATGTACCCTGCAAAAAGTCCTTCAGAGTTCTTTTACATATTTAAATCCTTAATCCATACAAAATTTATTTTCATATATATTATTATGAGGTACGAACTCCACTATTATTCCAAATGGATAAGTCGTTTGCATTAACACTTACTAAATGCAACACTCATCTCCACTAAATGAACACACTACCTTTGGTATTTAGTCACACATCCTATGATCTGTTTCTGGATTCTCTAATCTACTCTGCCAATCTACTTGTCTACTCTATGCCAAGCATATAGATTTGGTTGTAGTGTATCTTTGGAAACAATGGTAGCCAAAGACACCCATGTCTGTGTCTCCCTGGTTAGCCACTTAGACATTACATGTGGGTTTTGAAATGTCCTGCTAAATAGCATTTGTCATCGAAACCCTCTCCACTCCGACTTCATCTACACATTCGATGAAGAATGACAAGTGACCTTTATCAGATGTTTTCTCATAGCACATTCTCCTTCATTTTTTTCAAACTACTTTGTGACTCTGACGAGCTAGTGTGCTACTTTCATATTCCCGGAATCACCCTTCCTCGGCCAGTTACTATCCTCAGAGCACTGCTGAATTTCACTTGCTGATATTTTACTTGCACACACTTCTCCTAAGATCACATGTGCACTGGCCACTTCCTTTTTATATAAAATATCAGCTTTGGACATCAAAGTTATGTAGACTTCCTAATATGAATCGCTGAGCTTTCTGTTTTTCGAGGGCATTTCCTTGGGACAGATGACAGTATCCTCCCATTCTCCAGCACCAGGTCTGCAATCTTTCCAATTAAGGTACTTTTAAAGGACCTATGCAATGTGGACACTGCCATTCTGGCCCACTGTATCAACATCACCATGTCAAGCAGACGAAATGATCCAAGCGCAGTGAGCGCACCAGAGGCCTGACGCAACATGCTGTGAAAGGGGGGGAGAAAACCCTACCAAGATCCAGTGCTCAGCCTCAGAGCAGTTTGTTGTTATTTATTTTTTTTTTCATGGGTCCAAAGATCTGGGGCACACTGAGCCATTTCTATCCAAGTAAATGACAAATGACTCACTGTTATACCTCCCATTACAGAAGAAAAAGTGTTCTGACTGGTGATGGAAGCTTTGATACCACAGTCTGGCTGATAATGGTGATGCACTAGGTGATAAAGCAAGTGACCTGTAAGTTTGGGCACTGGAGAAAGGGATGGCTCAGGCCCTGGGTGGACAGGAGTGAGATTTCACCTCACTACTCAGAAAATGCAGAATTCGAAATTCATGAATTACTTATTTTTGGCCATCTCCATGTGATACTTTTGGAGCACAGCTGACTGTGGGAAACAGGTGAGGAAGAGTGAAACCTTGAATCTGAGAGGTGGAAGGAGCCTGGCTAGTTCTTCAGCAGCCTACAAGAAGAAAGCTCGGTGGGTCAGGGACAGGTCACATGGGAAATTGGTATACAAACCCAAACATAAGGTTAGGTGCAAAATGAGAAGATCTAAATACCACAAATGAACACACACCAGAAAGGATTTGCAAAGAAGAGGCACTGAATAACCAGGAGATGAAACACCGTCAGGTGACACCAGCCAGCCACCGAGAGCAGCCAAAATGGGTGTTTGGATGGATCCACAGCAGAGATGGCGGCTACAATGGGCCCCCAGCAGGGTCTCCTCACTCACCAAATTTATGCCACCTGCCATCAAGAGCCCAATGTGCAGGACCCAGCGTAGACGACTTTGCAATAAGCTGATGACATCAGAATCCTTCCACCTTTGGGGTGGGGCATGGAGTCATTCATCTGGACAGAAACTGATGCATAGTGTAGGTGTGAGTTTGTAGGTTTGCCTTTCCTGCCCACAAATCTTAGCAAGAGTTATGGAGTGTTTCATCCTTCAACATGAGACCTCTCAAAACATCAGCTCAGATCAAAGAACCACATTAGCATGGAGGGCAGGACACAGTACATGAGGTGATGTGATGGCCGCTTAGCTCAACCTGCACTGCCCTGAGGCTGTCCATCTGAGAGGGCTGTGAAGGACACTTTCTAAAACACTTTAATTTAGGGCGGTGTTAGGCTCCCAGCAACCTGGAAAAGCACAGAATTCTCAGAGAGCTCCTGCTCCCACACCCAGTCTTCCCCACCCCATGTGACTGGCACACTTGATACAGCGGATGAGCCTACGTTGATTGACAGGTCATCACCACCCGTCCACAGTAAACTTGGTGCTGTACCTTCTGTGGGTTTGGACAAACACATAATGACATGAGTATTCCATCAGAGTATCTAATCATGCGTAACAACTTCCCTGCCCTCAATACCTGCCTTGCTCCGCCTATACATCCCTCTCTCCTCCTAAACCTGGCTAAGTACTGATCTTTCTGTTTGCATGGTTTTGCCTTTTCCACTGTTGTGTAGTTGGGATCACACAGTATGGAGCTCTCCCAGTCTTTGGCTTACTTCACTTAGCAACAAGTCTTTATGTTCCTTCCAAGTCTTTCCACGGCTTGACAGCTCATTTCTTTTTAGTGCTAAGTAATATTCCATCATATGGTTGTACCAGTTCATTTACCCATTCGCTTACTAAAGGACAACTTGATTACTTCCAAGTTTGGGCAGTTAGAAATAAAACTACTAGGAATTTCCATGTGTGGCGGTTTTGTTTGGACATAAGTTTTCCATTCCTTTAGTTAATTACCAAAGAATTTTACTGCTGGTTCATGTGGTAAGAATTCACAGCTCTGTAAGAAAGTATCAGAGTTCTGATTTCTCATTCATTATTGTCAAACCTGCTTAAATCTGTCTTTTCAAAACTTTTTCTTGTTCTAGTGGGTATGTAACCTCACTATGATTTTGATTTGCATTTCCTTAATGGCAAGCAACGTTGAGCATGTATTCATGTGTGTCCTGTCTGCATGTCTTCTCTGGAAAGTATCTGATTGAATCCTCTGCTCACTTTTAATTGGGTTGTTTTTTATTGTCATATCAAAAGAGCTCTTTTCATTCTGGGCATGAGCCCCTTAACAGATTTAGGAGGCACAAATACCTTAACCCACTCTTTGGATTGCATTTTTTGCTTCCAAATGGTAACTCTGAAGCACAAAACTCTTAATTTTGATGAAGTCACATGTTTGTTTGTGTATGGAGTTTTGGTGTCATCTGTATCAAACCATTCTCCAATCAGAGGTCATGAATATTTACATTTGTTTTGTTCCAAGTTTTATAATTTTTGCTCTGCAGCTACACCTGTAATTTCTTTTCATATTATTTGGTGGGTAGTATGAGATAGTGGTCTAACTTTTTTGCATAGAAATATCCCACTGTCCCAACAATGTAATGACACTTTGAAGGCTTAATTGTACAATAGTATGAAGAGGACTTTTGCAAGGATGAGAAGCATCAACCTCCAGGACATGGGGGCATACTGAAAATCAATTCCTAGCCTACATTGCTGTGTCCCCAACCAAGGGGCAGAAGCAGAAGAGGCCACACTGAACATGAGTCTCAGTAACCCACAGGGGTTTTCTCCTTTTCCATTTACCAAAACCCTCTGGGGTGTAAGAATCCTTGATCTCAGAGTAGGAACGTTTCCACCAGGGAACATTCCAGAGTCCCATTAAACTTTACTAGAGTTTCCACCCTGTTTCTTCAGGCTTTTCCCACCAGAAAATCAATAGACCAAAAAAAAAAAATTGTTAAAGTGTATGTGGGGTGGGATGGGGGTCTGGGGGCAAGAAATGACAGCCAAAGAGAATTGAGAGTGCATATTAAAGCAGAGATGCGAACAATCCATTTCCACTAGAAATCAGTTCCAGAGGTGAAAATGTACTTTGTCCCAGTGCTTGTCCCCTGCTAAGTGTCTCTAGGTACAGTGACCAACAAGAATGTTGGGAAAGCTGCTTCAAAACCCTGTTATGCAAAACAAGTGGGTTTGTGCAACACCCAGCGTGGAGGACCTCAGTCCTCTTCAGAATGTGGTAGCCACCATTCCAGCTGCTGCAAATGCAGGTGGCTAAGGTGTTCTGCTCCATTCTCTCCAGGAACTGCCCTCAGACGAAGAGCACAGGCTGAGTTGTACCCTATTCAGGGCAGCCTGCAAGGAATCATTGGCCTTTATGACATATAAAGGCTGACTCCCAGCCTGCAGGTGAGACAGCCATGATGGGCCACTGTCCCAGACCTCCTCAGAGGAAGAGCTAAGACCTTCTGCTTCCCCCTACTCTCAGTCCCACTTCTGTCCTCCAGCAGGGACAGCCCTCAGGAACCTCCTAACTTTCTATATGGAATTCTATCTGAGAGATTGATCCCCAAAGACTGCATTCTAAGACACCATCCAGCTATCAGGAGTAAGATTTCCCAACATTCCTCAGAAGTCTGAGGGACGTATCTATATCTCCCTGTGCTATATATTTAAAATGATCAGGGGCTGGAGCAGTGGCTCAGAGGTTGCAGCACTTGCCTGCCATGCGGTGCATAAGGATCCAGGTTCAAATCCTAGCACCACATACCCAACTAAGTGTCAGAGCAATGAAAACCAGAACTAAATAAAATCGATTTTCTCTCTCTCTCACTGTCCTTCTCTCTTTAAAAATAAAATAAAATAAAATGATCATAGGCAGAATTCAGAGCCCTCCTACTGAATAAACTGTAATCAGAGAAACCACTTTAACAATCAAATGGACAAAAGAAGAGGCAGTTTGCATGGTCTCTAGTGTAGTGGGTCTGCATTTGGTCCTTGATCTCCTATTTACATAGTATCTGTTTGACTTTGTTGTCAAATCCTTTTCATCTGTAAATATTTTTAAGAATTTTACCTACATTTGGGGGGTCATTTTAGGAAATCAATAACCTAAGGCATCACAAGTACTAAACAAAATCAACAAAATCCATTGCTGTTATTATTATTATACTTTATATTATTACTAGGGAAAGGCATTCACGAATGGTTTTAAGCCCCAGTTCTGATACTGGGTAAAGTTTCCTTGTCTGCTCTCAATCTGTTTCCTTAACAGCAAAATGAAGGAAGTTGTTAAGCTGTCTTTCTGCTCTAAAAAGCTGTGACTGTTTAGATGCAGGGACCCAAATGATTTGCGTCAGTGGGTTTTTTGGAACTAACAGCTTGAGATGGTGATGAGTCTTTAGCAGGAAGGAGAAGCTCTGGCCAGCCAGCTCCTTTGGGGCCTCATTAGAGCCCTGCTCCCTGGCAGGTGGGGGGATGGCTCCTTAACAGGCAGCTTCGGGACTGGGGTAGGAGAGCACCTTGTGCATTCGAGGCCGCCGAGGCCCACCTCTACCAACAGGGAGCTTTGTGGCTGGCTGTCAGTCCCCACAGAACGGAGGATAAGGTAACAGATTAGAATAAAATAAGACACACAACCAACCCAGACAAGAAAAATAGGAAGCAACAGCGAAGCTGAGCACAAGGCGAGTTCTTTTACATCGCTCACAGAGTGAGAAAACAGAAAGGGGAAAATTCTGCCTTCTCGGAACTGTCATTCTGTTCTGTCCACTTTTCCCTTATCTTTGATGTTTCTGGCTTGCATTATGCAACTGCTTAATGTAATAGAGAATGTGTGGTTTTCCAAAGTGCATTTTGGTGACCCATACCTATATCCATGGAGAAAACCACTTCACATAACGATGAAGTCATTAGCATCTAAGGTACCAGAGCATTGGTAATCTCAAAATCCAAACTATTTCTCATGGACCAGAAAATGGACTTGGAAGGAAACTAAGATCCTGTCCAGGGAGTCAGTCTACAATGGAGCACACCCTTTACCCCCTGAGAATGCAAATAATACATATGCAATCATTCAATTCTGGAAAATTCACAATCTAGGCATTTATATTGCTTGTAGAGGCAAAATATAGAAGAATTAAGAGACTGGGGCATGGGTGATGTGGAGGGAATTCTGGTTCAAGAACAAATGCATATCATATTGTTACCTGATATGCATTTATGATTGTATAATTACTCAACTTTTTTTTTAGAGAGAGGGACAGTGAAACAGAGAGAGAGAGAGAGAGAATCAATTTTATTTAGTCTTTCATGTGGCTTTTGTTGTTCTGACACTTCATTGTGTACGTGGTACTGGGGTTCAAACCCAAGTCCTCACACATGCCAGGCAAGAATTGTAACTGCTAAGCCACTGCTCTAGCCCATAACTCAACTTCTAAATAAAAACTTTTATAAAAAAAGTAAGATCCTATATCATCTAAGGGGAAGCTATGCTTAAAAAGACCATCAACGGTGTGAGTATGTGTTGTTAGTGGTGCCCTAGCTCTGCATTCAGGCAGCCCTGGGTGCCAACCCCAGCAGTGTGATCACTGACTAGGCATTTCCAGGTGCCATGCCTGAGGTCATCTCTAAACCATGAACATCAAAGGCCTCCCCTTGAGGATGAGAGGAGCCAATACCCACACAGCCCTGAACGCAGTGCCTGGTACCAGGATGCAGCTCCTGGAGTCTCTGATGGGGATCTTACATATCAGAGGGCAGATGGCAATTATACACCTTGGATGTTTTCTAATTAATTTCTCATATTAAATAAATGATTGTAAAATGAAATTTATACACATATATATAGAAAGTTAGAAATAATCTATCCATACTCTTCCACCTCCAAACAATGACCCTGGTCCAAACCCACTCCCAACTCCTCATAGCAGGATTACGGAAATTAACATTGAACTGATCTGTCTGCTTCCTCTCCTGCCCTCTCATCAGCCGGTGTTCAACCCTAGAACACAAAATGTTATTGACCTGGTTAAATCCCTTCAACAGCTTCCCATTGTCCACAAAATAAAATCCAGACTCCTGACTATGGGCTGCACTGGCCTGCACAGTTTGGCCCCTGTGTCCTCCCTGGACCCTCCAGTGCCATTCCAGCCTCAGTGGCTTTCTTTCTGCTCTTCAGATAAGACAAGTTCCCCTCTGAGGACTGAGCACCTGCAGCATGCGGTCTGCAAAGCTTCCCCTAGGCCCTCCAGGGTCTTGCTTCCTCCTGTTTCTCTGCTCAGCTCCTCCCTCTTCTCCCTTCTTTCATTACAGAACTTTGCTGCGCTGTGCTGAGATCAATTACTGCTCCCTGGGCTCACGATGCTCACTTTGGAGGTAAATGCTTTACCTCCTTTCAAGTAGAATGGATGATCCAGGAGACTGGGTACGGCCACCAAATTCTCACCACCCTCTGTGATCCTTTCAGGGTAGTTACACTGTAACAGGTACTTGGCAAATGGATGCTTGAAATATTTTTTCAAGAAGAACTATTTTTTCATATATCCAATCAATCAATTTCATTGGAATTTATTTTTACTTATAGTGACCATACCCTTCACAATTTAAAAAGGTTGAAATGGATTTAACATTTAAAATATGAATCCAGGGGCTGGAGCAGTGGCTCAGCCATTACGGCACTTGCCTGCATGTGCGAGTACATGGCTTTGAACTCCAGTACCACATACACAATGAAGTGTTGGAGCAATGAAAGTCACAGGAAAAGCTAAATAAAATTGATTCTTTCTTTCTATTTCTCACTGCCTACCTCTCTAAACAACAACAAAAAAAATAAAATATGAATCCACGTGATGTTTAGAAAAACATCTCCAGGAGCTATGAAGTGGCCTGTTTTCACAAACCTGGCTCAGCTTAGGCAGAAAGTCACCTAAACCCTGGACCGAGATCCAGGAGGCACGCTGACATTGCCTATATTTCCACCAGCCACATCATTGTTTATTCTTATCCCTAGTAAAAGCCATTAACAAAATAAAATGGAATGCTAACATGTTTGCAGGTATGGATCCTCGCACATGTGACTAGGTGTGAACAAACACAAAGTTTCACACTGTCAGAAGGAGGGCCTGCCTGGCAGGCGCTGCAGTGGTGTTGTTTCCGTACTTTCTCAAAACGTTGTCTTCTTCCCAAATGTCTTGCATGAGTGTGGCTTTCTTTCCTTTTTAATCTTTCTTTTGGTGTTTGCTTCCTGAACTTCAAAAACAGGACAAACATCGTTGTTATTTCTTCTTCGCACCAAAGAATCAGATGCTATAGCAATGGCATCCAGAAAATGATTATTGAAAATAATTAGAGCTTAGACATGGGCACAAATGATATTCAGGTAATAAATGCAAAAGGGGAAGCCAGGGTCTAATGAGGATGTTAATGGTTTTGCACCACATGAGCTCCTGGTGGGCCTGGGATGGTCTTTTCCACCTTGGAAGATGCACTGCTCCATCCTCAGTGTTCCCCTCTCCCACAACGACATCTGCCCAAGTCACCCACAGTTTCCACGACGCCCCTTCACCTGTACATCCAGCCTTCCAATCCTTTCCTTCAAAGTAGTTCAAGTAAAAGAAAGGGGAGGGGTGGCGAATACCGTATTTGACCTTACAGTGGATCACCTGAATTTCGGTGCAATTAAAAGCAGTCAGAATGGTGAACCCTACTGTGAGCTTCTATCAGAGAGGGGATGCGACTCCCCAGCATCCCTGGAAAACGGAGAGAGAAGGCCCATTTGCGAAGCACGGTAGAGCAGCTGCAGATGTTCCGTCAATTAGACTGCCTGATTAGCTCAACATCCCAATGCATCCTGCAACTCAATGAGGGCCGTCCCACGGTTCCTGGGGGGAGGCTCTCAGCAGCAAGCCCACGGCAGCTGCAACACCCCGTCCATTGGTTTCTGCACGTTCTGCTATTCACCCCGCATACGCCTTGTCTTTCTTTTAGCTTTCTCTTTTCCCCCCTTCTGAATTCCTGTTTTATTGGAAACCCCAAAAGCCCATTGAGAAGGAAAAAAAAGAATACTCAACGTGAGTTCCTCCAGTTGTGGGAGCTAAAAGTGGACATATCGCTGCCTCCTGGAAAGGGACACCTACAAGGACCAATTTTCAAGAAGTTATCATGGAGTAATAATGGAATCCCATTTACAGTCACCCTATTGCTACTGCAGGTGGCGTGGACTTCAGCCAACCTAGCTGGACAGCCAGCAGCCTCATCTCCTAGATATGACAACTCTCCCCAAGCTCTGAGACTCATCTCCTACCTATGACAACTCTCCCCAAGCTCGGAGGCAGAATCCTCAGGAAGTCCTGCTGCTATGAAGACAGATACAGCCTAGGCTCTGATGAGAAAAGGGGCCCACTCCAGACCTGGGGAAGCTTGTGGCACGGGATGTATGGACTGACGGAACTCATTCAAGTGAAGAGTGACAGAGGACAGTGGCACCGTTTTCCAGAGGACAGAAAGTGGTGGTTGTCTGGGCCTTACACTGTTGTGATATTCAGAAAACAGCTGGTCTTTTTGATGTTTTGGACTATGTAACCTTGGGGCTTAGCTCTCTGGCCTTAACAGATATTTTCTCCTTGATTTACTGGACTGACTGACTGACTTTTTCTTTTTTTTTTTTTTTTTTTTTTTTTTTTTTTTTTTTTTTTTTTTTTTTTTTTTTTTTTTTTTTTTTTTTTTTTTTTTTTTTTTTTTTTTTTTTTTTTTTTTTTTTTTTGGTTTTCTTTTTTTTTTGTTTTTTTGGTACCAGGATTGATTGAGCCCATGGTCACTTAACACTGAGTCACATTCACAGCCCTTTCCATTTTTCATTTTGAGACAGTGTCTCACTAACTAGCTGAGGCTGGCTTTGAACTTGCAATCCTCCTGCCTCAGTCTCCTGAGTTGCTGGGATTACAGGCGTGTGCCACCATACCTGGATCACTCACCATCCTTTTAATGAGATGCTGATAAAACACAGCCAGTGTAGAATACATGATAGTGAAAGAAGTTGATAGAAAAAGACACACCTTCCACTGGCCCACGTTAAGAGAGATGACTTCTCTCTTAACAATCCAGAGGGAAGTTACAAGTGGCCCAGGGATCTAGGATCTAACTAACTTCTTGTACCATCCTCCTCTGCAAGGGCAAATCTACTTTTCACCAGGTCCACATTTAAAACCAAAGGAAAAGGCCAACTGTGTGCAGAATTCAAGTCATTTTCTTTTCTGCATTTGCGTCCCAGTGCTTCTCAGTGGCTTACAGCAGTGTCAGCTTATTATCTTATCATCCTGGATGTCGTAAGTCCAAAAGGGATCTGATGGGCAAAACTCAAGGTGCAATATGTGTGTTTCCTTCTGGGGCCTCCAGAGGAACTTTGCACACTATCATCTCCAGCTGCTGGAGGCTGACCCCATCTTCAGGCCTGCTCACTCTCTGCTTGCAACACGACATTTCCCTACAGTGATCCTCCTGCCTCCCTTCAATGCAATCCTGTGCTTCTTTTGGGCTCATCTGGGTAATCCACATTCCTGTCTCGAGGTCTTTTAATTATAGATATAAAGTCCTGTTTGCCGCACGCAGTAGCAATTGCATGGCTTCTGGTGATCAGACCATGGACACACTTGGAAGACCACTGTTCAAGCACAGCATGGAATTCAGAAGTGGACCCTAAGGTCATCTCTCATGTCCCACCAACGCGAAATTGCTCACAGAGCCACACCCAGCTGCACAGGAGCTTGGGAATTGCAGTCAAGGTTGGTGAACAGGGGTCCTGCAATGGTAAGTGGTTCCTGGCAGTGAAAGGAAGATGGGAAGAATGGGGACTGGGCACACCCATCAGGGCTCTCCTGGTAGCAGACAGGAAGCTCACATTAGACCACTGAGAAGAGATTAGCAATGGGACCATTCACACATACATGAATACAGCTAAAGGAAATCATCATGAGATTGAGATCCATCCATGAGCAATGAGCACAGGTAGGTAGGTGGCTTAGAGTAACAGGACTGTCCTCTCTTAACATTTGGGAGGAGAGAAGTCAGCAAGACCATGCTGCTTCCTGGGCACCGGGGCAGAATCCTCCATGGACTCTTCTGCTGCTGCTTGTGATTCTCAACTCTCTTTGCCTCATGTTGCTGTAACTCCAGTCCTTGACTCTGTCTTCACAGGCTCCTCTTCCTTGTGTCTCCCCTGGTTTTCAAGTCTCTCAGTTCCCTCTCTCCTTAAAATGTCACCAGTCACTGGGTGAGGGTGTACCTTAATCCAGGACACTCAGCTTAACTTAGTCTGAAAACAGATCAGATTTCTGCAGACACAATCAACACTACAGGGTATAGAGACTGAGCTATCTCTATGAGCTCCATGATGGAAGGGGAGGTCACCAGGCACTGGAGCAGGGGATTCCAGCTTACTGGACCCTGTGGCATCTGGCTCAGGAATGCATTCAACATGCTGCAGCCCAGCACGGAAGGAGGGACACCTTCCTCACACTCTCACATCCTCTTTCCACTGGCTGACCCCCACTAGAATCTAATGGGATGAGTGGGGAGGGATGAGAAGTTCCAGTCGGATAGTCCTTAATAGTCAGCCTCCTGGAGTGTGAGCAGGCTGGAGAGGGGAGGGAAATCTACACCAGGGGACATTACGTGGATACCCAGGGACACAAGACCTGAAGTAGTTCCCGGGCCTGACAGATGACTATGAAATAGTGAGAATCAAATCACCACACTTCAGTTCCTGCGTGATGTGCAGTACATTAGGCACTGGAGTCACTAAAAGATGGCCCCGTCTTTCCCCTTGAAGAATAGGGCTACGTTCTCTTGGCTGCGTGTGTGTGTGTGTAAGCTCAACCCCAGACATAGCAGGTCCACTTAGGCAAAGGTGGACTGGGGTAGGATTCCCTCCTCCGAAGGGCTGTCCAGCAGTTTGCAGCATACTGGCTAGCCACCCGGGTGCAGAGGGTATCTGCATACCCTCAAGCGGAGGGACTCTTGCACATATTGCAAAGATAAAGTGTGGAGCCTTCTCCTCTGCCGAGGATGCTTCCGGGTGCTATTTTCAAGATGCACAGAGTAGAACAGAGAGACACAGTTAAACAAAAACAATGTGATGTTGTAAGAGGGTGTGAAGGAGCTAGGAGAATACAAATGAGGAAAGAATCAGCTACGTTCAATCCTCTGTTGCTGGTAATTTACCAGATTCCCTCACCACAAAAAAAATTGGTTATCTATGGAGACCAAGTATGGGAAAAAATCTGCATTAGCAAGCTTTTAACAATTTTGTCATTCTCTGCAAACTGGGAGTTACGAACTGTGGCACCCTTCCCAGCATTATTTCTAATGGCAGCCCCCAAACATTCTAAACCAAAATAGAAATTTCTAAGCATTTTGGAAATCATCAACATCAATTTTCCATTTTTGAAAAGCAAATTACTTGCTCAGTTCCATATAGAAATTCTCATTCCCTTAATAACTTGTCTCAAAACTGCATGTGGCATTTGAGCAGCGGTTCCTAAATGACCAAATGCAGGCAAATGGGAATGTCCTCATCTGTACTGAAAGAAGCTTGGTGCAGACTCTCACCTGTTTCTTTGTGTCCATGTGCATGCGGGTGAATGGGTATGTGTTCCGGAAATGTTTTCCCTCTGCATCTTGCCCATGGGGATAAAATCTCATTAACTTAATATGGCACCTTCTTACTGCCCTACTCCATGGGATGTAGAGCGAATTAACTTCCTGATTCATTGGGAAACAGGAAACTTGCTCCAAACTTTCTCTACAGCTCTTCTGGGGAGTGAATCCTACCACGGCCCATCTTTGCCATTAAGTGGGTAGATATACCTGCTACCTTTGGGGTTCAGCCTCAGTAAGCCCACATAGCCAAGAGGAATCAGCCCTGCTCTCCAAGCTGGCTTCTTCTGGTAATGAAAGTGATAATGATTTCCAAGGCCTCATTTGTTCCTTCACTTCTCATCATCTATCAGAAGATGGCAGGCAAAGTTCTCTTAATTGGGGACCTTTTCAAAGGCCTCAGTTTTGTGTAAGCTGTCTTGGAATGCTAGAAAATACACATCAAGGTGTCTAAGTCAGTGCAACAGGTGATGGACTTGGGACCCCAGCCCAGGGCTTTGAGAATTGGATGTCAGCATGTAGGCAAAGGAGCAAAAGTGTTCACGTTGGACAAAACTTATATGCAGCCAGGAGGGTCATATACCTGGACCTGGGCAAGGAGACTTTTATCCTGGGGCCATATGTCATTTTGAACTTAAGAAGATCTACTGGTCTCCGTCATGAATCATTTGGCTGGGATTGTAGCTAGGGGGCCCAGCATGTAACAGACCCAGGGTTCAATCACCAGCACAGAAAAAAAAAAAGAAAAAAGAAACACAAATAAAGTGAAATTCAGCCTCAGGGAGGAGACCAAAGCTTCACCCCACTTGATTGGCTGCTTCTGGTAGACATTAAAAGTATTTAGGCCTCTGAGAAGGCCAGGGAAGCCCCAGGCCAGGAGGGAGAAGATGTTGCACCCCTTCCTAGCAATTAACTAAGGAGACACTGCTGTTCCCGAGAAGGGAAACTGAGGCCAAGAGCAGGGCAAATTTGCATTTCCAGCCCATTTGTGCTGGATGAGAACACTTGTGGCTGCTGTTATCAGTGCTCTCTCGCTGCTGTGCAGAAGTATAACACCCGTCCTAGGCGGGCAGAGCAGCAGGGGACCTGGAGGCCATTCCGGACTGGGGGAAAGACTCAACCAACTCCCTTCCTCCTGTCCCTGAGCTCCAGAGCCGAAAACGCCCAAATGATGACTTAGAGATGTAGCCCCAAGGGGACATCTGGTAACAGAATCCAAGAGTCTAAAGCAAAAGTATGGGTCTCCAAGAGTTCCTGAGCGTAAGCTTTAGCAGCAACCTCGCAGCAAGGGATGGAAGGCAAACGGAGAAACTTCTCAGGGGGATGAAGACTTGGGCAATTTCTTCCCCAGAGGCAACAGAACAGCTCTGAGGCCTGGCAAGCCTTCACCCAGGGAGGAAGCCTACCCTCAACTAGCACAAAGAGGTGAGAATAAAGAGATTCGTACTCAACAAGTAAGAAAGATACCTTCAACAGCATCGAAGGATCAGTGATTTTTTTCGTAACTTTGTGCGTTGATTTTTGATGGCTGCATATTAAATGAGAATAGGCTCAGTGGCTTCAAACAACACACATTTGTCATCTCACATCCCCCTGGGTCAGAGGTCCGGCTCCTTTTCACTCCTTTTCTGTTGAGGCTCTTGCAGGCTGGCACCAAGTGGCCCACTGCACTCCCAGCTGAGGCTTGGGGTCCTCAACCAGGTTAACTCAGGTTCTCTGCAGAATTTTCTTCCTTGCAGCTGCAGGACGGAGGTCGCCCTTACCTTGCCAGCTGTCAGTCAAGGACTGCTCTCAGCTCTAAGAAGGTCAACTCAGATCTTTGCCCCGTGGCTCCCCCAGGTAGTTCACAACATGAATATCTTCCTTTTCTTTCAGTCAAAGGAAGCTTATTTCTCTAATACCTGCCTCTGCAAATCATCTGAGAAAATATTCTGTTTTCAAAGGGCTCATATGATCAGGGCAGGCTCACCTGGACAGGGACTCTTTTGCCATTCAGTGTCCCAATAGCAGAGGACTGAGATCACACAGTTCCGCTCATGATCAAGGAGGCTTTACAAGACAGGTGCCCCAAAGGACAAGGGGCTCCTGGGGACCACCTGAGCACCCTGTTTATTGTACATTGCAGGCTAGCACTAAAGTCTAAATTGCCAAATTCTGAGTCAAGAAACTCAAATTACAAGGCCAGGTGTACAGGTGCCGGCCTGTAATCCCAAGGGCTTGGGAGGCTGAGACAGGAGGATTGCAAGTTCAAAGCCAGCTTCAGCAAGTTATTGAGGTCCTAAGCAAATTAGTGAGACCCTGTCTCAAAAAAACAAAAAAAGAAAGAAAGGAAGGAAGGAAGGAAGGAACTCAATTTACAAAGAGAATTTCTACCAGTCTGGTAAACATTCCATGTTGACTTTTTACCATGAGACAGAGTTCACATAGAGAATTCTGCAAGGAAAGCTGGAAGCAAGATACTCTCGAAAAGCCCTTCTGTGACCTTAGGGCATAGGTTCTTTTGCAACATGAAATTCTGGACTCTGATGCTTGGGATGACAACTCCAGAGACCAGACACTATCTGCCTTTTGCTCAGATTATACCGCAGTGCAACCGACACTGCGTGATCATCTTCTGTGTCACATTAACTTTTTGGCTCTTAAACAGGCCAAGGACATCAACGACTTGACCTCCATTTCTGAGGTCGTCTTCCTCCATGCTTGAGGAATCACCAGTTCTCTGAAGCATCAGGTAGAACACACTGGACAAGACAGACTCGGATACTACTTTTCCTTAAGAATTTCAGATGTGGGGCTAGAGTGGTGGCTTGGTGGTTATGGTGCTTGCCTGGCATGCGCAAGTACACGGGTTCAAACCCCAGCACCCACATACACAACTAAGTGTCAGAGCAACAAAAGCCATGTGAAAAACTCAATAAAAATTGATTCTCTCTCTGTCTCACTGTCCTTTTCTCTTTAAAAAAATTTTATTAAGATTTTCAGATGGGTAACTGAAACGCAAGGAATCTGATTGCAGAGCGTTCATTTGTCTTGAATACATTTAGTATTTAGCTTCCAAGGGAATTTCATCTTTAACCTCCACTTTTTTCCTCGAGAATATAAGAACAGAAAGATAATTTGTATTTGAATTACAAGCATTTATGAGATAATGGAAATAGAATACAACAGAACAGAAATATCAGTGTGCCCCATTTGCAAGGATAAGTACTTTTATATGAAACTATAATTTCTGAATTACAAATATTTGTAATTGTTTATGATATAAAATACATTTCTTGTGTGGGTTGCATTAAGGGTAGTTTGCAAGCCCTTTAATACATACAAAGTATTTAATGAAGTCTCCGGCATATGGTAGGCATCTCTATGCTTTAACTAGTCTTCCTAACAGAAGCAGCATCTACCCTGGCAGCCTAATCTAAGTGTGGCATTACGTTAATCAGCTTTTCAGTGCTATAACCAAAAGACCTGATGAGAACAAATTTGGAGGAGAAAAGTTTATTTGGGACTCACGGTTTCAGAGTCTCAGTCCACAGAGAGCTGAATCTGTTGCTTGGCACCCTAGGTGAAGCAAAAGGTCACAGCGAGAGAAACAGCTCAGGACATGGCATCAGGAAGCAGAGAGAGCTCAGCTCACCAGGGACAAAACATAAACCCCAAAAGTACACCAGTGACATAACTCTTCCAGCCACACCCTACCGTCCACCTGCCCAACCAGTTAATTCACAGCAGTGGACCAATGCACAGATTAGGGGCTGAGATGAATGCTCATCAGGAGGGAAACTGCGAAGGAAACTAGGGTGTTTGTTGTGGTAGTGGCACAAAGGCAGATGACAGACAAATGGAATAATACTGAGATTTCAGGGTGTGAGGTGGCTCAAAGGTTGCAGCACTTGCTTGGCATGCACGAGGATGCGGGTTTGAACCCTAGCACCCTGTACACAACAAAGTGTCACAGCAACAAAAAGTCACATGAGAAATGAAATAAAATTGATTCTCTTTCTCTCTCTCTCTCATTGTACCTCTCTATTTAAAAAAAAAAAAATCCTGAGATTCCAAAAATAAAAGACCTACATCCATGGCGGAATGTTCTGAATAAGGGTACCAATGCAGACCAGTAGGTGGTAGGGCATAACACACTTCAACAAATGCTGCTGGGACAACGCCTACCCACATTCAAATTAGTAAATGTGAACCCCTAGCTCAGACCACATGTAGAAATTAACTCAAAACAGATCACAAAACAGCACGTAAAACTAAAACTACAAAACTCTTAGAAAAAAACAACAAACCAAACAGGTATGAATTTGTGTCCATGAGCTAGAAGACAATTTCTTAAATATTCTTACTTAAAGCATAAGCAACGAATGAAAAAATTGATAATTAAGATGTCATCGAAATTAATGATATTTTGTGGCCACCATGAAAAGAAGGAAAAGACAAACCAGAGAATAGGACAAAGGTTTGCAAATCATTCATCTGTCAAGGGTCTCGGCACTCGATACAGAAAAAAACTCGTATGATGCAAGAACTAAAAGACAGACACTCCAATTCAAAATGGGCAAAGGAATGCAAGATACATAAACGGCCAACAACCATTGCAGCAGCACTCAGTGTTATCAAATGTGTTGGTCAACTTTCTATCACAAGTAATAAAATGCCTGAAATAACCAACTGAGAAGCAGAAAAGGTAAAATCCGGTTGAGTTTTAAAGGGTCCAGTCTGTAATCAGGGGGCCCCACTGCTTTGGGCCTGGGAAAGGTCCCACAATCCCCCTTGAGGCCATGCCCACATGATGTAATGAGATAATGACCTCCCCCTTGGTTCCACCTTTTAAAGGGCCCATTGTCTCCCAACAGCACCAGTCTAGATGTCCAACCTGTACCACAAGAGGAGATTAGGGACATTAGGGATCCAAACTATAGCATCAATCATCAGTGAAATGCACATTTAAACCGCAGTTAGTTACCAACCACTTCACACCCAGATGTAGCTACATTCTGAAAATATTTAAAAATTCTAAAAGGCCAGTAACACATGTTGGTGAGAAAGCAGTGAAACTGAAACCCTCTGTTACTGGCAAGAACATAAAATAGATCAGATTCTGTGAAAAACAGTCTGGGAGTCGTCCCCAAAACTGAACTTAGTATTACCACCTTACTCAACAATTTCATTCATAGACACAAGAAAAAGAAAATTATATATTCATGAGAAAATGTGTATGAATGTGTATGAAAATAGCTGAAAGTAACATCATTCATCATAGCCAAAAAGGTGGAAATGATCCAAATTCCCATCATGTAGTGAATGAAAAAAAAAAATCAAACGCTACATAAACACAGGACAGAAAGTTATTCAGCCATGAAGAGTGATGACTAGGGTATGTGCTGAGAACATTACATTAGGCAAGCAGGACAGATGAAGACAGGCTTCTTGTAGGATGATAAAATTGCCCTGGGATTGGACAGTGGGTATGGCTGCAGAACCCTGGTTACCCTCACCTGCACCTCTGAAATGGGAATTAGGTGGTATGTGAATTGCATTTCAAGTAAAAAGGTGCTTAGGATACCTTCTAATCTACCTTCTGCGTCCTATATTTCACTCTGACTGCATGGAAACCTTTCAGGTTTGCTCTCAAATATTTGTTCACATTATTCCTTTTTCCCCTAAGACACTGTTTACTTTACCCAATGGGGTACCTTTGACTGACACAGATGACTGTTAGAAACAAATGTCACCAAACTGTGCTCACCTCAAGTTCCATTCTGGAAAACGCTTCAATAAAAAACAAATACATAAATAAAGGGTTACAGCTTCTGCCAAGTGCTTCCCGAAGAATCTGCATTACAGTCGTGTACTTTCCTGTCTGAAAAAATTAAACCTGCTGGTTGGAAAGCGATCGTGTGACGTTCAAAAGCAGTGTTCATTGTAAGGTAATACAAAATAAACGCTTTCCTCAGAAGCACTTCTATCTTCAAAGATACAATGATTACAACGCTTAAGATATTCAGTTATGAGACTTCTCCTCTGATCACTCCCAGTAACCCACACACACAGTTCACACTACACAGCCAAGCCTTTTGTGGGCTGTTGATTTAGGGGAGGCAGCGGGAGGGAAGATCCCTCTCCCCTGTCTTTCTCCATCAGACTCTTCCCCTCCCAGGTTCTGTCTTTGATCATGTGATCTGCATGGATGCTTCTCCGCCTGCAGGGTTATTACGGAGATACTTCCTACCCAGGTTCACACCATTCCTTGGAATCCAGCACCTGTGTTTCAGAGGCACACCTAGGCAGGTGAATTCCTGAATGGCCATCTGAGTACAAGGCCACACCTTCCCCGTATCCACCACACAGACTTCGCAGCCCACCAGGTCCGTCCAGTCCTTCCTGCACTGCTTCAAAGACTCTACCACTCACCCAAGGGTCCAGATCTCCTAACCTTCCGTCTCACCCTCCCACTTCACACCTCTCTGCTCTTCCAGACTCTCATTTCTTCCTTAGAAAGAGCACAGAGTAACATAGGGGGAACATCACATGGATTCCTATCTTTAGAAATGATCCTGCCACCAGTATGGGAGAAATAAACAGTTCTCTGGTCCTGTCACATCAAAACACACTCCACAGCCTCTTCCTTCCCACTTAAGAAGGGGAAAAAATTTTGACATCATACATGACTTGTGTAGTTAAAATGGAACAAGAGAAATCATTCCCCAAACCAGAGTACACACAATTCCTTTGCTAGTAAAAAATGAAATAAAATAATAATAATAATCCTTAGCCATGAGGAAGAAGGAAACAATGTCACAAATAGATAAGAACGGAAATTACCTGAATCATTTATATGTAAACCAAAAAGAAGTTCTTTCCATATGGCTGAGACAAAAATCACAACCACTGCACATTGTTGTATTAAAAAATGCCCTTAAATTGTATCCATTCTTCGGAAAGTTTCTGTGTTTCTCACATTACAATTTTAAGCTTATACGAAATTGAAACAAATAAAAATGAAATTCCTCTAATGCATAGTTTTCTCCCCCTTTATGTAAAATAAAAAAATGCCCACATACTTTTTGTATAAGTGCAAGCTTTTAAAAAATAAATTCAAACAAAGCCTTAAATCCTACTTCCCTAGTGAAAACAAAGAGTGTTTATTTTCTGGGCTCAAACTCCCACTTCAAAGCTTCTTTTACATACTAAGATTAACCATCAAAGCCTGAACCAAATCCTTAGCCATCTACGGAGTGGATGCTGTGAAAGTGTAAGACTTCTCATTCCACACCTGACAGCAAGGTGGATAAACACCTCCCAGAGCTGACTGTGTCCCAGCTTCATTCTAATAGGAACATGGAACCCACACCTGTCCCTGGGGAAGGATCCAGGTCCTCCCCACAGATCACCAAGTCAAGTCCTGGCCATCTAAGTCTAGAGGTGATGCCGCCCAGGGAACCATGGCACAGATGTGTTAGATGAGTAGCTAAACTATTACCACATAGGGGTCAAATGCACCCAGGCATTATGAAAATGAGCAGATATCTCACTAACCAGGTCGCGAATCCAAGTGAAATCAGCAGTATCTTTCTCTGAAGTTGTGATTCCTAACTCTTCAAACTTTCCAAGTGGTTGTATGAAAGCATGCCTGACTTTATTCCTCAACTGGCCACACAGATTACTTATTCTATTATACAATTTCAAGAGCAGAGAAGGGGGAAAAAGAATTATAGTACGTGTATGTTACTGAAATGACCTCAAACCCAAATAGCATAGTTCTCTCTCATTTAACCAATGCATATTTCATTTTTACTACCACCCAAGATCTTGAGTTATTGTAAATTATTCATGATCACTCCCTTCCAGTAGCATCCATATGTTCTTGCTCACCCGAAAGAGAAAAGCCATTTCCATTCTTGATTAGGAGCCTTTGCAACTTATCATTTTTCTTTACAATGAAACGAGGCTGAATAGATAAAAAAATAATCATTGTAAAACGGGCGAACGTTAAAACCAGGGTCACATACTGACATTAATTTTAGCCAAAGCTTTGATCCTGAACTAATGATGTATGTAACTGACAGAAATCTCTGATTAGGTAATTTAGTATTAATTGTATTACTGAAACATGGACAGTTAGCAGAATCCTGAAACAGGCCTGGCACAAGGCAGGGATTCCAAACATATTTGTTGAAAGAACAAATGACTGTCTCCGTGATGGTAACTTCGTTTTAAATTTTAAACAGGGATATATTTAATTTAAATGTTCCATATATTCACTGAGATACATTTCTGGTAACCCTTGCCAATCTGCAAATTAAACATTGAAAAATGTCAACTTCCTTCCAAGGTCAAGTGGTCGTTATTTATTAACTCCCTATTTAAAGAAAGCCTAAATGACTATTTAAAATTTACATTTTCATGCAGGAAGTTACTAAGAGAGGAAGAATATTAAACAATCCCTAAAAGAAACTCTGGTTAAAAATGTGAAAGAAAAAATGGAAACTAAAAATCAAACAGGAAACAGCGATAAATAAAATAAAATCCAGCAAATTACCAGATGTTATAATGCAAGGTCTCTCTATTGTTGGAAATTAATGCAAAAAGTACAAATTAAGTGCACGCTCAGGAGGTTCTCGACTAAGGCATCACTCTTGTGTCTTGTGAGGTCACGTGAAATCCAGTTCTGTGAACTGCTGCCAGACCAGCTCACACCAAATGAGGAGATTCTTCTTCCATACATTGGAACATGGACATCGGTTCTCTGCCAGTCTGTTCTGCAAGTTCATTGCGCAGCACATTCATTAGCTGTCAGAGCACTCCATCATGAAGTGAGCACGTGCATTCACAGCTGCTGAACTTGCCTGCTCGGAAGGGCTAAGTGGCACAAAGGCTCTGGTGACTTACTGTGCTTTCTGCGTGTTCTGGCAATGACTGGGGACAAGGGACAGACTCACAGCAAAGACTTGCAAGTCCTAGGTCCTTCAAGGTAACACCCTGTGAATTTGCTGCTTCCTCAACAGCAGCCACGTGATGTGATGTATCACACTCGATAGTGACTTAATGAGAAATCAGGGACCATGAAACACAGACGGGTCAGCCAAAGCTGAGCTGTGTCCTGGTCTATGTAGAAGGCTACATGTGATGTGTGCACCCAACGCGTGAACTGCGCTGACTACAATCAGAAGCTTGCTGCGTGGAAGTACAGAAGATGCAGAGACTACCCAAGGGAATAAAAAGGAAACAATTTAGGTGCCTTTTGGGGCGGGGGGAGAGAACTAATTTTATTTAATTTTTCATGTGGCTTTAGTTGGTCCAACACTTCACTGTGTATGTGGTGCTGGAATTTGAACTCACACCCTTGTGCATGCCAGGCAAGCACCGTAGCTGCTGAGCCACTGCTCCAGCCCAATTGCACGCCTTTTATTACCAACATCAGACAAGCATACTTAACGACAAAGACTATAAAAAACCTAAAAAGCCACCCCATAATGATAGAAGGATCATATCATTAGGAGTTAACAACCCTAAATGCGAGGGGACCTAAGAACAGAGTTTCCAATTAAAGGAAGCACGTACTGACAGCTACAAAGAGAAAAACAGAGAAATTCACAATCATGGCTGACGTTTTGAAAAGTGCTCTAAAAGCAAGCTGACCTCATTGTCCATTCCCCTAAAAAAAATTAGTAGAAACAACAGGTGGTTTGAAAGGCTTGAGTCACCCAGCAGGACCTAGCTGACATTTATAGAGCCCTAACCTGGCACCCAAGCACACATACTGCTCAAATACACAGAGCATCCACCAAGACAGATCACCATTATTCAATAAAACAAGTTTCAAAAACACCAAAAACTGAAAGAATAGATAGAAGTTATCTGAAAACAATGCATTAAACTGGAAAATAACAGCAAAGGATAAACGAATATAGCCACAAATATTAGAAAACTAAACAACGTCAACGAACCAAAGGACTGAAAAGAAAAAAAAGTACAAACTATTTTGAAATCAATAATGACACAAACATAATACATAAAACAGTGCCGCAGAGGACGAAATTGGTAAGGTTTATCGTTTTTCTTCAATAGAAAGGTTGAAAATCAATGAACCGAGATTTCACTTTAAGAAGCACAATTAGAGGAACAACAAAATTCAGATGTGCAAAGAAAATCTTCTTTCCGAAGAGCATAAGTCAGTGAAATTTTCAAAGGACAAATAATAGGGAAAATCATCAGAGTGAAATGCTGCTTCTCTGAATATATTAATTAGGCTGATAAGTCATTAGCAATACTACTCAGGGAAAAAAGAAGAAAACTCAAATCCAAAGGCAGAAATGCAAAGGCCATTGTTACAACAGACCCCAACACAGAAAAGCAAAATTAAGGGACGACCGAGTGAACAACTGCAGTCGATAAACGTGGTGAACTTGATGTAAAGGGCATCTTACTTCAAAAACAAATTTCCGCAGTTGGTGCTGAGTGAACAGAAAATCAAGCTATCCCCAGATCTGATAGACACGAGGAGCGGGGACAGGAGGTTAAGGGGATAATTCTACAGACTGGGTCTGCCATGCTGGCCCTTATATGGCTTCTTTTAAAATGCGTGGAAGCTAGAGTAAAACCTAAGACAGGATGAAAGTTAGCTAAGCTCAAAAATAACCTCAACATAGGTGAATTTTCACATAAGCAGGGGGAACCATAACTATGGAGCTCAGGGGAGAAGGGAGGGGGCAGAGAGGGAAGGGAAGGATGAGGGGGTCATCAATGCATCTGGGAACTCTCAACTCCCATGAGAAGTCCAGCTACTCACAGGCAGGCAGAGAAGACCAGAAAATTCAAAAATTAATACACATGTACGTGCTTATTTCTACCTATAACATGGGAGTAAGGCAGAGGAGACACGAGAGGGGGAGTGTATGCAGGGGGAGGCCCTGGACTAGGATGGGCCTGAACTTCCTCTCAATATCCATGTGTGCATGAACATGTAACAACCATTCCCTCCAACATGTAAGACTATGTCGAACAAATACAAAAATAAATTAAAATTAAAAAAGAAAACATTGAGAAACTTTAAAACACAAATCAAAAGCTATGTATTTGAGGCCCCGCAGGCCCCGCCTGGCTTAACTCAATAGAATGTGTTGAATTTCTCAGCAAATAACCTATTATCTGCAGGAGACAGGATAGGAGATAGGTGCCAGAGCTCCTCCCTTCCTGTAGAAAGAACACGTCCTGAAGGGGACGTGTGCGCTCTTCACACAGACCCATTCCAGGACTCAGGGAGACTGAATAATTCCAGACAAGACCCCCGACCATAAAATCAGCAAGAGCAAGTTCCAACCAGAACAGGTCAGCCTGGGCCGAGGCAACATAAATTTGTCTGGGACCGTTAACAAATGACTGTTACAGTAAATGTCACTCCGTGGGGTAAGGCCATGTGCAGTGGGGACTTGAAAGTCTAACGCAATCTTGTCATCAAAAGTTAAAAGGTGGACCTGGGTGGGACTTTCTGGAAACTTTCCTTGGACCCCCTAAAAACCTGGAGGGCAAGAGGGGTGCACCAATCCTCTCCTCTCTAAGAGGAACCACTCTCTCCATTTTTCCTTTTCCTGTCTCATCTGGTAAACTCCTGCCTGCTACTTATATAGAGATCATTTGAAGTTCGTCAGGAAAGGTTTCAAGTACAGGTGGCCCCAGATCCCTGTGGTCCTGGCGTCTATGGGCTGATTTTGCTTGGTAACAAGATCTGTTAAAGAAATTGAACTTGTAATCAAATCAGATTCCATAAAGAAAAACTAAGCCTAATGACTTTATGGGTAAATTGCAACACAGAGAAAATAATACAGATCTTATTAAAGCCCTTCCAAATCAGAGGAAGAGAAGGAAGATGCCCCAGCTTATTTTAGGAGGCCATACTATGATATCAAAAATCTAACAAACAACACAAGAAAAAAAATTAAAGACCAATATTTTCTCAAGAGCTAATTTTAAATCCCTTAAAATTGTGAAAGTTCACAAATCCTAAAAAATTTTCAAATCAAATATGCCAATATATTTTTTAAATGGGGCTTGTCCCAGAATATGATTAGTTTTATATGCAAAATACCAATCAGTATTCTATGCCATATTAACAGTCTTATTTTTAAAAAGTGCCCTCAATAAGTCAAGAAAATGATTATGAGAAAAAATCATCACCTTCATGAAAACAAAGGACGAACAGAAATAAACTGGCTGGAAGTGAAACCGAGCGTCACTGTTCATGCTGAAAGTGACTCTTTTGTTCTGCCACCCCTAAGAAAATGCTAGGCATTTAGATAGGGGAAAATGTCAAACTATCAGTTTCCACAGGATACAAGCATGGGTTATAAAATCAATAAAAGAAAAAAATTAATGTGAGTTCAATGTGAATTAGCAAGTTTGCAGATTCCCAAATCACTACACTGAAACTCACTTGTTTTTCTAACTGTATTAATGAAAAACTAGAAAAATAAGTTTTAAAACCACACTTACAACAGCATATAAAAATATCAAATACCCACGGGAAAATCTAACAAATACGTGTGATGCTCCCACACAGAAAGTCACACACACTGAAAAAAAAAAAGACAACGTAAATAAGCGGGCAGACAAGATACGCTCCAAGAACAAGTCCCTGCTAAAAGAAGTCCATTCTCCCTGATTGCTTTATTGTTTCAGTACAATTCCATTCAAAATTCCAACAGGTGTTTAAAAAAGATAGGTAAGATGATTCCACAAAGTGTAATTTGCTGCGAAGGATCTGGAAGAGCCACAGGCAAGTTTAAGGAAGATCAGATCTGGAGGACTTGCACTGAGTGATTTCAATCTACAACTAAAATAGGAGAGACTCTGCCTGGACAATCCGATCAACGCAAGAGACTTGTGCGCAGAGTTCAGAAATGGACCTGCAGATTAAGCATTTTTTTCTTTTCATAAATCAAGGTACAGTGTCAATACATCAGGTGAAAGGTCTTTTTTAATACTGCTGGAAAAAAATGTGTAATTTGAAAAATTATCCTCAATCTTTATGCTAATCTATATGCAAACATTTAATTTACGTGGATCATGGATCTAAACAAAATGTCAAATCATGAAGCTTTCAGGAGAGGCCACAGGAGAATATTTTCATAGCCATGGCAGATAAAACAAAATGTTAATTTCAAAAATTAAAAATAAAAATAATAAACTGGATTTCTCCAAAGTTAAAAGTTTTGCTCACAAAAATACCATCTTGCAAAGTAATAGATGAGAGGCAGCCCAGGAAATATGTCAGCCATGTACTTGCAACCCTGAGCAGACAGGTAAATGACAGAAAGATAAAAAGTCAAAATGGGCAACTGACTTCAACAAACACCTCCCCAAAGGAGAAATAAATGACAGATCTACGTATGAAAACATGCTTAACAGCATCAGTCATCCAACTGAAAAGACAGGAGGCTGCACTTTCTCATTTAAAATGGCTAAAACAGAGGCTGGAGCGGGGGCTCGGTCGTTATGGCACTTACTTTCCCAGCATGTGCGAGTATGCGGGTTCAAACCCCAGCACCAAGTGCACAATGAAGTTCTGGAACAACAAAAGCCACATGAAAAACTAAATAAAATTGATTATCTCTGCGTCCTTCTGTCTCTGCTCTCCCTCTTACTGTTCCTTTCTCTTTTAAATAAATAAATAAACAAACAAGGCTAAAATTAAAAAAAAAAAAAAGAACTCAGCCCCAGGAACCCCAAACACTGCTGGTGGAAATGTACAAGGGGAGGAGCACCTGCAGACCCGGGGGCATGCGTGGTGTGTGCCAGTGATCCTGTGGCACAAGGGCTCTATTCTTAGGTATTTACTCAAGAGAAATAAAATAAGTCCACCAGACAATCACTACACAAATATTTCTGTCATCCACCCTTGCAGCTGTCTCATTTGTACCTGGGGGATTGCACCTTAGGAAGGGACTGAAAGAAGACAGGTATGAAGAGGCTGGGACACCCAGAGAAGACACTTCACATTCCCCAAGAGCAGGGGCATCTCAGGTTAGATGCAAGCAACTTTGGTGAGTATTTTTGACCCTATAATTAATAAATGCCAAACAGACAGCAGAGAATCCAAGAGACAACCATTTGAACACAATCATCCTAGAGTGCAAAACAAACCAAAGGCTCATGAGCAAGGAGGAAATGAACAATCTGTGGTCTGGCCACCCCCAGCCCAAAAGTGGAACAGTCCTTGGCTGTAAATAAAATAAACAAAAAGCATCAAGAAACCTGCAGATACGGGCACCAGCACCCAGACTCATCTGACTGCACAGCTCCACAACACCGAGCCTCCCCCTGAGCACAGCTCCTCTCCGTGAGCACCAAGCCTCTCCGTGAGCACAGCTCATCTCCGTGAGCACCGAGCCTCTCCGTGAGCACAGCACCTCTCCGCCTGCTTGGGTCATCTTTCACTTGTCAGCAATGTCTGTGGTTTTCAGTGCAGGAACACTTCACATATGTGTTAAATCTATTAGGCAAAAACAGCCGGACTCTAAAGAACACAGCCCTTACCTTTCCATTTTCATAAGATCTGCAAAACTCCACCGTTTAGGAATGAGAGGTGGCTGCCCTGGGGTTGAGGGTATGAGGCGGAACTGACTAGAAAAGACCCTAAGGGACATTTCCAGGGCGATGGGAATCTCCCATAACTTTTTGTGGGTGATGTTATGTGGGAACTTGCCCAGATGTGTCCAACTGAACACGTAAGATTCAGGCAGGAGGGTGCATTCATCACACTTCCATTTTTAAAAATGGAAACAGGACCTGTTAGAGAAGGTGACATGGCTGAAGCACAGTATCACTGTGCTGTGCAGTTTCATCCTCTTTGCAGGGTCTGGTAAGGGACAATGGCTAAGTGCAGTTCATCGCAGCACAGACGCTGCAGGCACACAGACCTGGGCTCTAGTCCTTACCCCCAAATCGGAAAGGTGTCTCACCAAGGTGCATAGCCTTCCTCAGCCTCAGCTCCTCCACCTGATAAAATGAGGACAATTTTATCCTCTTCCTACCTGCACAAATGCCCTGCGGCACAGAGCACAGGACTGCCACAAAGAGCAGATCTCCAGGCTGGACTATTACATATGACACACATTCTCTTTATGTTTTCTGCATCACGATGAGTTTTGTATTTCAATTTTTACACTAAAACGAGACACCTTAAGTGTTGTACAGCCTCACTGACACCTTAGACATTGTCCATCACCAAATGAGGTAACATACAGAACAATCACCTTTTTAAAATCTTGTGTCACTTAAGAAGGGGGACATCTCCTGACAACTGCATTAGCAGGCAATTTCGTCTATGTAGTCACACAGTCTGAGACAGAAATGGTGTCTCTGGGTGCTACAGTCTTGGTGACCACCATATGCAGTCTGATGTGGGCCAAATATTATTACTCAACACATGTCTACGATCTTGTTTCACAAAAGGTATGAACTGTGGGACTGCACGTCACCACGCTGCGCTTGCACTACACATACCTGGTGCTGTGGCGATGGGCAGCACGATTACTCTCATTTCATGACAGAGGAAACTGATTCTTATAGAAATGCCATGTTTTAAGCTGGCAAAGTAGACTAGCCATAGAGCCAGACCATCAACCTTCCCCTTAAAAACCCGGCTTCCTCCTGCATTCCACCTCAGCTCAGAATTCATCTAATCGCCACGTGACTGCAAGACAGCAGTGCCAGACCATCTTCCCACGGTATTCAAAGTCCAAAAGGCAGGGGGTGGTGGGTTGGCGACCGTTTAACCAGCCACATAACTAATACAAGGTGCATCCTCTCCCTTTCAGGATTGTTTCTGAGGGGAAGAAAGCGGGAAGTGGCACATGTGCCTTGCTTAATACCTTGGGTTGAGATTTTTACATGCACCATGAGTCATTAGGTTAAAGGATTCGGATGGGTCCGCATCCACTACTCAAGGTGTGGACGTGTGCCACTGAAGCCAAGTTCCAGCAGGAGAATCCGTGCTGCTTCTATGTACGGTTCAATCAGCAGCTGGAATATCAAATTCATGTTACTTTAAATGTTAAAGAACAACTGTACAGAAGTCCATATGCTATGGATTTTATGTAAAAAAAAACTGTGGGAATCAAGTACTTGCAAACCACAGAATTAATCATTTACTAACATTTGTGGGAGAGTTGATTTCATCTGATTTCTTATTTTGAAATTAAGTTGTGGACAAAAAAGCACAATAAGTAACTGACCTTCCTTTATAATATAATGGACTAAATCAAATTTTACAGTTGTATTTGATCCAAAATGCCTGATGGAGTCATCCTGGTCTTTCTTTTTTTTTTTC